>VMDO01020325.1:0-37751 GCA_007922755.1 Pedetes capensis | reverse complement strand
CTATATATATAGATCTATCTATATATATAGATATATAGATATATAGACTATATATAGTCTATATATATATATAGTCAGTTACTAATATGACTGAGAGTCACATTTCTATGAAACACCACTTCTTTCTTGCTGCCATCACGATTTTTTGTTTTTCCACTGATTACATGGTGTGTCTATATACATGTCTGAGTTTTTGCTTCAGAGAATATGTTGGGTTTTTTCAAAGTAGATCAATATTTTTCATACTCCCTTAAAAATTATTTCTCTCTTTGTCCTTCTCTTGTTCCCTCTGCCCTCCCCACATACCTCACCTCCATTTACCTGCTTATTAGTGTTGGTATGTATGTTTGATGGTGTCCCACAGTTCTCTGAAGCTGTTTATTTTCTTTATTCCTTTTTCTTTCTGTTATTCAGTTGACATATCTTTAAGTCTTCTGACTCTTCCTTCTGCCAGCATAAATATGTTGAACTTCTTAAATGAATTTTTCATGTAAGTCATTGTACTTCTCTATACAGATTTTCTATTTGTTTCTTATTGCCTTATATACTTCTATTTCTTTACTGATATTCTCTATTTGGTGAAAAAGTCATATTATCCTTTATTTCATTAGATGTTATTTCCTTTACCTCTTTGAATACTTTTGTAACAATTGACTGACTGAATGTTGCTGTCTAAACCTAAAGTGTAGTTTTCTTTTCTTTCTCTCTCTCTCTCTCTCTCTCTTTTTTTTTTTTTTTTTTTTTTTTTTTTTTTTTTTTTTTTTTTTTTTTTTTTTTTTTTTTTTTTTTTTTTTTTTTTTTTTTGTAGTACTAGGGGTTGAACCCAAGGCCTCGCGCTTGCGTGCTCTGCAAGTGCTGGACCACTGAGCTGCACCCTCAGCCCATTCTTTTACTTTTTGAGACAGGGTCTCGCTAAGTTACACAGACTGCCTCTGGTCTGGAACTTGTGATCCTCCTGCCTCAGCCTCACCTGAGGAGCAGCTGGGATTACAGGCATGCACCACCATGCCCGGCTCAAGTGTAGTTTTTCTCAGGGGTAGTATTTATTAACTGCTTTTTTTGAGCTATACTTTAGCCTATCTTTGTCTTAATTTTTATTGAAAAATATGGCATTTTATATAATATAATGTGGTTGTTCTGGAAAGTTGTTGTTGTTGTTAGGTGCCCTCGAGTAAAGTTCAATTCATAGCCAACTCTATGTGGGTCAAGAGCCTCTGGGTCTAGTCTGGAGGATAGGCAGCGCCATCGCACACACAGATACTAAACACAATTCACTCGGAACCCTCAGGTGTGAGGCGCAGACTCCTGCAGAGCTTAGGATGCTGGCGGAGATGGGAGAAAGGAAAAGCCTCAGGCGCTTTTGCCTTCCAGGGGCAAACACCTGTGTTGGTGGTCTCAGTGGTCACGAGGAGACAGTTCTTGCTTCACTGGTGATCAGACAGAGAGCAGGTTCTTTCCTTGTTGGTGGTCGCAGTGGGAGAGCTTTCTTTCCTCACCAAAGGTCCAGGCAAGAGAGCAGGAAAGCTATTTCCTCATCAGTGGTCCCTGTGAGAGGAAGGAGAAAAAGGTCATGCTTAGCGGATTCTGTGCCAGGCACACGATCTTATTTATGTTTAAGCCTATTGTTGCAGACACTGTGTCAATCCAGCTGGTGGACGGTTTTCCTCTTTTGGGTTGACCTGCCACTCTCCTGAACATGATGTCTTTCTCTAGGAATTGATCTGTCCTGACTACATATCCGAAATATGTAAGAAGCAGTCTGGCTATTTTTGCTTCCAAGGAACACTCTGGTTGCACTTTTTCTAGGACAGATCTGTGGGTTCTTTTGGCAGTCCATGGTATATTCAATAGATGTCTCCATCACCACAATTCAAAAGCATCAATTCTTCTCCTGTCTCCCTTGTTCAATGTTCAGCTTTCACAACCATACCATGCAACTGAAAAAACCATGGCATGAGTCAGACACACCTTCGTCTTCAATGTGACATCGTTGCTTTTCAATACTCTAAGAGATCTTTGGCCACAGCTTTTCCTAGAGCAATGCGTCTTTTGATTTCTTGACTGCTGCTTCCACGGGTGTTGATTATAGAGCCAAGCAGAGCAAAGTCTTGGACAATCTCAATCTTTTCTCCATTTATTGTGAAGTTGAGTGCTGACCCAGTCATAAGGATTTTTGTTTTGTTGATGTTTAGTTGCAACCCATATTGAAGGCTATGATCTTTGATCTTCATCAGTAAATGTTTTAAATCCTCTTCACTTTCAGCAAGCAGAGTTGTGCCATCTGCATAACGCAGGTTGTTAATGAGTCTTTGTCTAATCCTGATGTTATGGTTCTTCCTCATAAAGTCCGGCTTTCCTACTATCCAGTGCTTGTTCTTATATGTGTTTTGGTACTGTTGGTTTGTTAATTATCTTTCCTGAACTAATTTTGCAAAAGCTCTGTTCTTTCAAATATAGTCACTGAAGTCTTTGCTAGGCTAGTTTCCTGGACAGTTAATGATTGGACAAAGATTTCTTCAAATACTTTGAAACAACATGTTTCCCACCCTGGAGTAA
The DNA here is from genome assembly GCA_007922755.1 of Pedetes capensis. Classification (NCBI taxonomy): domain Eukaryota; kingdom Metazoa; phylum Chordata; class Mammalia; order Rodentia; family Pedetidae; genus Pedetes; species Pedetes capensis. Next base: position 35,195 of record VMDO01020325.1, on the reverse strand, counting down.
GAGTTACATGTGCTCTGGGCTGTGCCTCTAGGGACCATCATTTACAACTCTGCCTTATCATTTTTTTTCCTAAATGTATATAACCTCAAGGTCAGTTACAGATGTGAGATTAGAGTATTCTAAGGACCTTCCTGAGAATACACATAGGCTTATACATCCTTGTGACCTTCTGGTTTACCAGGAATCAGTCACAGGTTTTTAAAACTCCCAATGTACGTTTCATTTATAAGCTTTTTCTTTTAAGTTTTTTAGTTAAACTATTTTCTTCTCAAATATTATCCCCTTTTGGGAATCTATGATGTTAAGAAATTACTAATGATTGTTTTCAATAGACACTTCCTAAGGAAAAAGTTATTTACCAAGAATAAGCCTTGAGATAGGTCAGATTACAAGAAATCCTGTAACAGGAGGTTTCCAAAGAGCTGCCAACCAAGTCAAGTAATGACAAATGGGCCTTTTTAGGAGCTCTGAACATGTTCTCCTCATTTCAGTGGCTGCTAGGCTGTTGATTTCCCAGCTGCTACAATTATGAGGTTGTTGATTTTCAAGGTTACTGCTGAGTTATGAAAGCGAAGTAGAAATTTTTATTTTTTGAGACAGGTCTTACTATGTAGCACAATTTGACCTCAAACTGGTAATCCTCCTGCCTTAGTTTTCCAATTACTAGGACTACAGGAGTAAGCCACTATGCCTGTATGGACTGGTAACTTAATGCCACAAAGTTTGCTATTATCAAAAATATACAATTGCTTTTGGTGAATAAATGCTTCCCAAATTGTTGAAAGATTTTGGTTAATTTTTAAAATTTAGAAAAAGTTGATTTCCACACTATTTATTTGTCTTTTTATTTCATTTCTTTAGTTTTGGGGGTCCTTATGTTGTCATTCTGGGAGTGTTTTCCCCATGTACATTATTAAATCTTCCAATTATTTAAATATTTGTAAGTCTTTTGTTAATTGAAAAGTAAATTATTTTTAAGATATTGTAATTTTCCCCAAGTTTCTAATCAGTTTTGTGTTTGCCTTTATTTCCTGTATCCTCCAATGTATCCAAATATATCTGATCAGATGCAAAGTCAGAGCCTGCTTTATATTTTCCACAGTTATTAGTAAAATTTTTTACACATAATGGAAATCTGTATGTCCAATGCTAAATCCCCAGTAATTAGAAGGGTGGCAGTTCTATAATTGTTGTTAGGTATCATTGAGTTGTGTCTGACTCATAGCCAGTTCTGTCATAGATGCTCAATATTTCTTATAAGAATGTACAATTTAATATTTTCAAAGCATCTTGTGATTTTCTTCTAGTTCCCCCTGTCCTATGTATTCTTTCGTTTTATTCTAGGGTCTCAAACCTGATATCATAATCTCCGATGAATCATGCCGGAAATGAAGTAAGAAGAGAATTATTCACAAGAAGAAACCTTGCTGAACCATAGATCATGCAGCCTCAGCTTTAGTCCCAAATCTCCTTCTCTGCTCTAAGACCTTAGCAAGCCATTTTCAAGTCCCTAAGCCTCTTTTTCTTGCTAATGGAAAATAAACTGACAAAACATTCTTAGGTCATGGAACTGCAAAATGGCTAAAAGAGATGTAGGGAAGCATTATATAAAGTACAAATGTACACTGCTGAAGTGTGTTCCTGAGCCTGGTTGTACTAGTTTGATAGTTTCTGATGAAACTTTGATGATTGACAACAAGAATTATCTGTTAGCATACCTATTCATTTCTGTGCACAGGCAACCAGGGCATTTTCACATGGTACCACTGGCAAATTAAATTCTATACAGATAATGCTGATGTTCACGAAGAATTTAGGCTTGCTGAAGCACAGTGTTATATAAGATAAAATTGCATTAATAAAATTATTTCTATGCTTTAATCTTCAAAAGCAGTTCCTAGGAGAACCACTTTGTACTGTGCAATTGGAAGAAAATTGGACCATGACAGATCATCACAACCACAAAAGAAGGCCATGTGTAATAAAATAAAATGCTTTCAGTGTGCAAACAAGAGGAGGTAACTTCTCTTAACAATACAACTTATATTGGTGAAATTTTATATGGGCTATACTGGTAATATCAAGCACCTTAAAATTTTCTCCATACTCCAGTGCATTTTAAAATTAATCCTCAAGTTATGTTGTTGTTAGGTGCTATTGAGTTGGGTCTGATTCAAAGACATACTATATATAATAGAATGAAACACTCCCTGCCTCTGTGCCAGGCATACGATATTTTTTTATATTTAAGTCCATTATTACAGACACTGTGTCAATCCATCTAATTTGAGGGTCTTCCTCATTTTATTGACTTGCCATTCTCCAAAAACATGATATCTTTCTTTAGGGTTTAATCCCTCCTGACTACATGTCCAAAATACGTAATAAGTTTTGTGTTTTGTCTCTATTTGCCTGTATCACTCTATCCCCCAATATATCCAAGTATATCTGATCAGATAGAAGAGTTAGAGCCTGTTTTATATTTTTCACAGTGATTAGTAAAATTCTTTACACATAGTGGAAATCTTTATGTCCAATGCTAAATCCCCAGTACTTAAAATGGTGCTGGGGATTTAGCATAAGATGCTGTCTAGTCATCCTTGCTTCCAAGGAGAACTCTGGTTGCACTTTTTCTAGGACAGATCTGTTGGTTCTTTTGGTAGTACATGGTGTGTTCAATATTTGTCTCCAGTACCATTGTTCAAAAGCATCAATTCTTCTCCTTGTCTCCCTTGTTCAATATCCATTTTTCACAACCATAAAATGCCATGGAAAAAACCATGGCATGTGTCAGTCACACCTTCATCTTCAATGTGACATCTTTACTTTTCAATACTCTAAAAAGATCTTTTGCCACAGCTTTCTTTAATGTAATGCATCTTTTGATTTCTTGACTGCTGCTTCCACCGTTATTGATTGTAGAACCAAGTAAAGCAAAATTTTAGACAGCCTCAAACTTTTCTCGTCTATCATGAATTTGCTTACTGGCCCAGTTGTAAGAACTTATGTTTTGTTGATGTTGTGGTGCAATCTATACTTAGGGCTGTGTTCTCTGATCTTCATCAGCAAATGTTGCAAATCCCCGTCACTTTCAGCAAGCACAGTTGTGTCATCTGCATAATGCAGGCTGTTAATGAGTCTTCCTCCAATCTTAATGTCCTGTTCTTCATAAAGTCCAGCTTCTCAAATTATTTGCTCAGCATAGAGAATGAAGAGGTATAGTGAAAGGATACAGCCTTGTTGCACACTTTTCTTGACTTCAAACCAGGCAGTGTTCCCTTGTTCTGTTTGTACAACTTACCTCTTGGTCCATGTACAGATTTCTCATGTGTACCATTAAGTGCTGTGGTATTCCAATTCTTTGCAGTGTTATCCATAATTTCTTATGAACCACACAGTTAAATGTCTTTGTATAATCAGTAAAATATAGACAGACAACTTTCTAGGATTCTCTACTTTCAGCTAATATCCATCAGCAATGATGTCCCTGGTTCCATGTCCTCTTCTGCATCATGCTTGATTTTCTGGCTGTTCCCTGTCTATATACTGATGCAATCTCTTTTGAATGATCATTAGCAAAATTTTACTTATCTTTAATATGAATGCTATCATTTGATAAGAAAGGATCCCCTTTCTTGAGAGTAGGCAAACATGGGTCTCTTCCATTCAATTGGACATGTAGCTGTTTTTCAACATAAACCAATGGCATAAACCAATGAGCACCTCTAGTGCTGCATTAGTTTGTGAAAACACTTCAATTCATATTCCATCAGTTTCTGGAGCCTTGTTTTTTTGCCAGTTCCTTCAAGGCAGCTTCTACTTCTTCCTTCAGTACCATTGGTTCCTGATCACACACTATCTTTTAAAATGATTAGTCATCCATCAATTCTTTTGGTATAATGACTCTGTGTATCCCTTCTATTGCCTTTTGATGTTTCCTATGACACTTAGTATTTTCTCTGTAGGATTCTTCACTATTCCCATTTGAGGCTTGCTTTTTTTTTTTCTTCAATTCTTTAAGGTTGGTAAAAAACGAAAAACAAAACAAAAAACAAAACAAAACAAAACAAACAAACAAAAAAACCAGTCTGTTCTTCCTGTTTGGTTTTCTGAGGTTAATTCAAATCAATTAACAAATTTTTCATAAAGTTGTTTCTAAAATCATGATCTCTTTTAAGGTCTTTCAGCACTCAGTCTTCATATTTGTCCTTTCCTATTTGACTGTAGGCATCATTGAAGTTTTACTCACTTCTACTGTTATCTGCATCATTAATCTAACATAAGGGAAGCCAGAGGTCATTGTGTATTTGATATTCACAAAGTATTTATAATGGGCTAGATGCTAAACATGCAGAAATGAATAAGAAATAGTCTCAGTCCTCTCAGTGTATTGTGGTCCATAAACATAAAAAAAGTTATCACAATAGTTTGTAGATGTTTTAACAAGCTATAATACAAATCAATTTAAAATGGTAGTGGCATGAAGAAACTAGGAAGACAAACTTCTTTGGTTTAGAGAATTCTTAAGTTGGTCTTAAAAGTTGCACGGCATTTCTCTGAGAAAAATAGATTGAGGTTGGCTTTCCATGTAGAAATACAAGCATGTAAAGCACAAAAATAGAGGTACAAGAATATGATATAGAAGGAAATAGACAGGGTCACCATACCATAGTGAAGATAGTATGTAAGAAGAGGGTGACATCATGTTGTAAAAAGCTTTTTATATAGTATGATAAAATCAAGTGAGTGATTGAAGTTGTTGTAATAGAGAATTTTTATTTGAATTATGTAAATGTAATAGTGATAAAAATGAAAAAAGTTAAACTATACATGGTGGCACAAATCTGTAATCCATTAATGAAGAAACTGAGGCAAGAGGAGCAATAATTCAAGATTAGCCTGGGTGACATTGTGACACAGTATCTTAAATATTAATTAATTAAAATTTATTAGGTCAAAGTTATTTTGATTTCTTTCTGTGACAATTTCCAAAGTTTATGGAGACTATGTGGCATATGGGTTTTAATGCTGTTTTTCTTTCTGGGTTTATCTTATGATCACTGTCTACATATTTATTTCTTCCTCATCTTTTTCTTCTTCCTTTATTTATTTATTTTTTCATTACTGGGAGTTGAACCCAAGGCCTCCTGCTTGCAAGCTTTGGAAGTGCTGTACCACAGAGCTACACCCTCAGTCTTTTTTTTTTTTTTAACTTTTTGAGAAAAGGTCTCATGAGATTACTCAGACTGCCTCTCCTCTTGCCTTGCTATCCTCCTGCCTTGCTATCCTCCTGCCTCTGCCTCCCGAATTGCTTGGATTACAGGCATGCATCTTCCTCATCTTTTATGAACTTTTTATGATCTACATATCCATCTTTGTGAATTATCTCAGTTCTTATTTGGAAGGACATTTGATGTGAATATATACACAGATGGAACAAATGTTAAAAGACAGTGTTATGGGCTAATTGATTTTACACAAAGAAAACAAGTTACATCATGTAGATGTCACGTATGTCTCTGGTTATATATCTAAAAATTGAGAGGATTGTCTAAAGTAAAAGGTAAAATGTGAAAAACTCAGTGGAACTTATTATTACTATGAGATGCACTCATCAAGCAATCTACTTTTTAATGTCTTTTTCTATCATCCAACGGAAAATATACTGTATTTAACATAAATGCATTTTGGACATTATCCCCTTATGCTAAGTTCTCTTTTACCTATATTGTCAGTAGTCTTATAAAATATTACACACACACACACACACCCAGATGGAGAGTTTCTTAGAAGGCATAACAATCGCCCCATATGATGATTTGCATTGCAACCACACTCCATCAGATATTTATGTGAACAATGAGTGATTTCATCTTGAAAATATATTGTGTAGAAGCTTATTCTTTAGCAGTCAACTTCATTTGAACTTCTTTGAGTATCTGAAACATTTCTTATAATTAGTTAGGCTATAATATTGGTGGCATGAGGTGCTGATGAGTTGAGTCCAACTCATAGTGACCCCTATACACAACAGATCAAAACACTGTACCATGCTCGGCACTTTGTCAGTGCTTCTCTGCTATTTGTAAGGTTTTCAATGACATTGTTTAAGGATTGTTTCAGGAATGGGCTGCCAGATCCTTCTCCCATTTTTGTGGTACTGGGGATTGAACCTAGGGCTATAGAGTGCACAGAGCAGCGCTGTATCAACTGAAGCTAAACCTCAGTATCTACCTGATTTTCTATTTATTTAGATCTTAGGCTATATTTATCGAAATATCTAAATAAATAGAAGATCATGTTAACTAATTGTACCTGTAAAAGCTATAGCTCCCTTGGTCTTAAACCGATTTGAATGTTTGAAGGAATCAATCTTAAAGAGATTTATTCAGAATCCATACAAACCCTCAGAGTAAAATTTGAAAAATGTGACTTTATATATACATTCTCCCTCAGACAGACAAAAATGTGCTCATAGTGCTGATATACAATTTTACTACGTATTTATTATTCTTGATCTCAATTATTATAGACTTCTTTTATAGATTTTTGATAAATGATGTTTATCAAAATCTTTCAAATATTCTGAGTACTTATAATGAGAAAAATTTAGTCCCTTCAATATTTAAATTAGAATGGAGACTACATTTCAGAAATATTTTCTTTATTTTTCTGGTCTTTATTCATGGATTACTGAGTTTATGCTCAAGTGTTTCAGCTGAATCAGGCAAGAACTGATCTTTGTTGTTGCTAGGTGCCATCAAGTTAGGTCCAACTCATAGTGACCCTATGTACAACAGAACAAAATGCTTCTAGATTCTGCACCAGGCACACAATCTTATTTATGTTTAAGCCCATTGTTGCAGACACTGTGCCAATCCATCTAGTTGAGAGTTTTCCTTTTTTTCATTGACCTACCATTCTCCCAAACATGTCCTCCTCCAGGGATTGATTTCTTCTGACCACATGTCCAAATTATGTCAGGCACAGTCTACCCATCCTTACTTCCAAGCACTCAGGTTGTACTTCTTCTAGCACGGATCTGTTGGTTCTTTTGGCACTCCATGGTATATTCAATATTCTTTTCCAGCACCATAATTCAAAAACATCAATTCTTCTCCTGTCTCTCTTATTCAATGTCCAGCTTTCACAACCATATGATGTGACTGAAAATACATTACATGTTCCAATCATTAATGGATGTTTATGGTTGTTTCTCTTCATTTTGAGTCATGTCACATTAGCATATGGAAGTCCCTTGGGCTTTTCTCTATTTCAGTCATTAAGGTAGGCTCTACTTTGAGGAGACAACTCTTCCCCAGTAGTCTTTTGAGTGCCTTTCAACTTGGGGAGCTCATTTTCCAGCACTATATCTGAGAGTATTTCTCTGCTATTCATAGGGTTTTTGATAACTAATTGTTTTGGGAGTTGGTTGCCTGGTCCTCCTCCCTATTCTGTCTTAGTCTAGAAGCTCAGCTGAAACCTGTCCACCATGGGTGACCCTGCTGGTATTTGTAATACCAGTAGCATATCTTTCAGACTCATAGTAACATGCAAGCCCTCATAGTACCATAAACTGATAGATGTGTGGACGTAACCACCTTCTTTAGTCAATAGAAAATCTTGGTCAACTCATTGCAGAAAATCCTTATGTAAGTGGATCATTAAAGATTCTTCATGAATAAATGTGTCTGTGTGGTATAAGAAAGGGGTCCTAGATTGAGAATCAATAGGATGATAACTACTTAGAATTTCTTTTTTCATTAATGATTTTAAAAATAAACACCCAAATTATCTTATCCACTGTCCAGGATGAACTGCTACCTTTCTTTCTTCTTGAATTCCGCCCCCTATACTTTCACTTCCTAATTATCATTATTCTTCTTTTAAAGGTTGGTTATACGTGAGATGCAGTGACATTCTTACACTTTTAATGACACTTAATGAACATTTACCTCTTAGCATTAGGCATCTCAGTCTTCCTAAATTGAAAGTTAATTAATCCAATAAATTAATCACTTAGAAACATCTAGAAAGAATGGTGAGAATTTCCTCTCCAAAAATAACTCAAATGTATATAAACATATTGCTTTTTCAAGAGAAATATATTACATAATCACAGATACATTTATAACATAATCATATAAAAAAGTTTGGCTAGTAAAAGTTGTCACCCTAGTACATTATTACCCAAAGGACAGGGAGCAATAGGGAGAAGATTTATTTACCACTTTGTAAAACAAAAAATAGGCAATTTATAAGAAATATTAGTTTTCAGATATTAGATTACAAACTTAACAAGATGCTTACCCCAACAAGAGGAAGATATATAAGATAAGCCTTACCATTGCCCTGGGCAACTGCCTGTAAGCCATTTTCAGGCCATGGGAGAGTGGGGAAATTCCAACAGATCCAGAGGTCTCACAAGTTTAGTTCACTGGGAGAGTGAGCTTCAGAGTCTGGGCCAGAAGGGCAGACTCTTCAAGACTTGATTTGCTTGAGGCCATGAAAGGAAACACTGAAAAACAGGAAGAAAGACAAAGAATTCCACAATATCACAGAGGGCTTGGAAAAGTTTGTGTTCTCCACTAACAGCTATTTGAAATCAGTTTGATCCTTCTGAGGTATGTTTTAAAGCTATTTTAGAGCAGGCTTAGAAAAAACTTTATTAGAAGTATTTTAGTCTTTCTACTAAGATGCTAATCTTCTGATGCCTACATATGATCTCTTTCTCTAATTAAACTAATGAATGAAAACATAAATAACACTTGACTATGCCTCATACCATATATAAAACGTGATATGAAATAGATCAGTAATTTGAATACAAGAACTAAAACTTACAAAGCTCCTATTTAAAAACATCAAAAGAGAAAATATTTTTGATCTTAAATTAGGTAAGGATTTCTTAAGACACAAAGTATGAGAATTAAATATTTTTTTAAAAAGTTTATTTTAAATTTTAAGGCTTTTATGCTGCTTAACCTACTAGCCATTTTCTTAAAATGAAAAATCACCATGTGGTGATGCACATCTGCAATCCAACACTCAGGAAGTTGAGGTAGGAGAATGAACAGGAGTTCAGCCTGGTCTACATGAATTCTAGTCTAGCCTGGGCTACACAGCCAGACCCTGTCTCAGAAAAGAAAAGGAAAGGAAAGGAAACAAAAGAAAAAGCAAAAAGAAAAGAAAAGAAAAGAAAAGAAAAGAAAGATGAGAAGAGAAGAGAAGAAAAAGAAGAAAAGAGTAGAGAAAAGGGAAGGAAAGGAAAGGAAAAGAAAAGAAAGAAAAGAAAAGGAAGCCAAGATGTAGATGAAATTAAAATATTTGCAAACATGATTCTAATGCAGAACCTATAAAGAATTCTCCCAATATAATAAGTTGAATGACTTGGTTTAAAAATAAGATAACCTAAAATTAAGTAAATATTCTAAAAATTATGGAGGCTTCACAGTAAGCCAAACTGAAACAGTTCTCCTTAGCCAGAGCTGGAAAAATTTGATTAACAAAATAAGTAAAGTTGTATGGAATTACAACTCAAAGTATAAGACATTCATCCTGGCATGGAATTATCAAATAACTAAACATGAGGAAAGGAACATCTATTCTTTACAAGATCATTTTAATTCATATATGTAGATACTTCTCCGATTATGAGGTAAGTCCTAAGTTTCATATTATATTTACTAACTTTTTTCTAAGTGAAAGATGAGGCGATAGTAAACGTATGCTAAAACTTATATTATTTACTTTGTGATTTTTCATTCTTGACTATGATAATCTAAAGATTTGCTTTAGAAAAATTCAATGATAACATCTACAAGTAGGAGCAGAATGTTGTGTTGGGTGCTGTCAAATCAGGCCCTACTCACAGTGACCCTATGAACAACAGAATGTAACACAGTGTCATGTACGTGATCTTTTTATATTTGAGCCCATTGTTGTAGCTGCTGTGTTTCTTCCTTATTAGAGGCTTCTAATTTTAAGCCACACGAGTGAAGGGAAGTCCCTTAATGATTCCTATCATTAAGGTCAACTCTACTTTGAGGAGGCATCTCTTCCCCAACCTTTTCTTGGATGCCTTCCAGCCTGGGCGCTCATTCTCTGGCACTATGTTTGACAGTGCTTCTCTGCCTTCATATGGTTTGCAATGGATAATTATTTAGGGAGTGGGCTACTTGGTCCTTCTCCCTAGTCTATCTTATTCTGCAACCTCAGCTGAAACGTGTTCACCCTGGGTGGCCCTGCTGATATTTCAAATACCAGTGGCATAGCTTTTGTCATCACAGCAACACTCAAGCCTTCACTGCATGACAAGCTGAAAAACACATAGGAGAGAAGCAGAGTACTTTTATCTGAACAACCTAACAAGATGAAAACAATCAAAATATCAAAACAATCAAAATATTTTGATATAGCAAAAGAAACCAAGAAATGTAAGATACAGAAATACTTGTTGTTGTTGTTGTTAGGTGCCGTCGAGTCGGTATCCGACTCATAGCGACCCTCTGTCCAACAGGGGAAACACTATTGTCAGTGCTTCTCTGCTGTTCATAAGGTTTTCAATGGCAGATTGATTTTTGGGAGGTGGTTGCCAGGTCCTTCTCCCAAGCCTACAGCTTCTGGTGTTCCCAGGCGGTCTCCCATCCAGGTACTAACCAAGCCCGACCCTGCTTAGCTTCCAAGATTTGACAGGATCAGATGCAACAGGGCTACCACTGCAGGCGGACAGAAATACTATCAACCATAAAATCGTCATTGCTTATTAAATACACATTTATAAAGATGAAATGATGATGATAAAGTAGATTTCAAAACCAAGAGAAAGGCAATGGAAGGTTGATTATAAATAAGGGACATTTATAATGAATATATGGTAGATATGAATATAATTATTGGACCAAAATATTTGGACCAAAATGATTAGAAACATCAGGAAAATAATTGAATATATATAAAATCTGAGTTAAAACACTGAAAGAACTTTATATCTTTGACATAACAAATAATAAAAGTTATAAATAAATTTAACAATATAATTAATTAGATTAAGTTGATAGGCAGCTTTCAATTTACACAGTAAACACAACTTTTTATTTATATCTACAGTGAACAAATGAATAGGATATTAATTAGTTAGACACATGCACAGAATCTACATACATGCAGCATGTTTATACCTTACATTTTTTGATCATTTGCAATATGGTTATTATCAGAAACTAAAAACAAAATCTTCTACATTAATCCTAGACAAAGAGAGAAATGAAAACTTCAATTACAATTATTGTTTACAATGAAAATATATTTCATCAAACCTTTTGGGACACAAAGTAACGCAAAGTAAAATATGTAAATGAAATATAATACAAATTGTGGGGCAAGGGAAATAATATTTCTTTTTCCATGACTAAATTCACAGCAGAGGTGCCTGCAACAAAAGATAAAAAGAAGAGAAAAGCAAACAAATTTATTTAATATAAGTTGTATTGAGGGAGGTAGCTTTAGAAATGAAGAAGAAACAGAGAAAACTGAATGTTTTTATACTTGGGTTTGATGAAAATTGGGCTGTCATGGGAAAGTAGGACTGGACAAAATGGGGTGTGATCTAATGGTAATAAACGAGAGAATTTAGCAAGATTCTTTCCTGGGTCCCTATATACGTAGATGAGGACATCCTTTTCCTAAGGGTACAGGGTGGGCAGTAGAAGGTGAAGGCAAGAGTGAATTTTGTGCTTTGCCTGGTTTTGCAAATGCCAAGTTCCATGTTTTAGGGTAGTGTGCCGTAAACAACATCACTACAGAAACACCCTCCTCAAGAAGAGGAACAGGAAAAAATATGACAATTTACATCAATTTACATCATTTTACAGCTGTGGCTGTACCACAATGTCATATGAACCTATCAGATCTCTAAAGCTAATAGGGTCCGGCCTGTCTTTGATGGGAGACTGCCTGGGAATACTAGGTGTTGCAGGATAGGGAGAAGGAAATCACAGTCCACTTCTGAAACAATCTGCCAATGAAAACCTGATGACATGGTGCCACAAACTGTAATCCCAGCGGCTGGGGAGGCAGAGGCAGGAGGATCACAAGTTAAAGACCAAAGGCAGTGTGCATAATTTAGTAAGACACTGTTTCAAAAAATGAAAAAAATGGGCTGGGGGTGCAGCTTAGTGGTACAGGACTTGCAAAATATGCATGTGTGAGGCCCTGGTTTCAACCCCCAGTACTGAAAACAAACAAACAAAAAACCAGAACAGAACAGAAAACATTATGAATAGCAGAGAAGCACTGATGATACTGTCAGGCATGGATGAGTGTATGGTAGTGTTTTGTTCTGTTGTACATAGTGTGGCTATGAGTCAGACCTGACTCGATGGTACCTAACAACAATAACAACAACATTTTACATCAATTCACATAAATGCTTTTGTTAAAAGAAATAATTTCAATTTGAATGCTAAAATTCAATACTGTATTGCCAGTGAATGGTGAAATCCATGCTTGATGGCACCTGAAGATATGAAAGTTTGTGACTCTCTCTTTTTTTTGTGTGTGTGTGGTACTGGGAGTTGAACCCAGGGCCTCACATTTGTATGCTCAGCAAGTGCTGGACCACTGAGCTGCATCCCCAGCCCACATTTTTTACTTTGTTGAGACAGGGTCTTGCTAAGTTATGCGGACTGCCTCTGGTCTCCAACTTGTGATCCTCCTGCCTCTGCCTCCCCAGCCACTGGGATTACAGGCGTGTGCCACTGTGCCCAGCTGTGACTCTCTTTAAGAAAATGAATACAATATTATAAATACAATCTGGTACACTTCTCTTGAAGGTTTGTGAAATAATTCTATTAGTTTGATATACAATCTGCCTCCAGCTGTCATAGTTGGCTACTAAAAAAAAATAAGTAGGAAAGCTAAAAAGAAGATTACCAATAGCTATCTCAACACAAATATGCCAAAAGCTAAATAAAATTCAATACACAAACAAGAAGGAAATAGAGGATCAGTTTATATTTACAAAAATATTCAGAACAAATAAATAGAGGATCCATTTATAGTTACAAAAAGTCTCCCAAAGCTAAGTGCAGTGGCACATGCCTGAAATCCCAAGTAACTTTCGAGGCTGAGGCAGAAGGATCCCAAATTCAAGACTAGAGGCAGCATGTTTATCCTGCAAAACCCTGACTCAAAAAATAAACAAACAAACAAACAAATAAATAAATAAATAAAATAAACTGGAGGTGCAGCCCAGTGGTACAGCGTTTGCAAAGCATGCCTGAAACCCTAGGTTCAATCCCCAAATACAAAAAAAAAAAAAAAAAAAAAGTCCCCAGAGTAAAATATTCATGAATAGTTTTGTGCTGAGTGAAATAATATATATTTTGGGAAATCTGTTTATAATAAAGAGGTCTATGAGAAAAATATTTTAAAATACAAGTATATATCTATTAGAGCTTCAGGACATCAAGTATAACTAAAAGCTCAAAATTTGAATAAGATATAGTTTGATTTACACATATTCTAGAATAATATATATTTAGTATAGATACTAAAATTTTAAATTTGAATATAAAATTAAGTACATATAAACGCTAATATTCCAGAAACAAATCAGAATTTTGTAAGAGACTATATATTTTATGTTTTATATATGTATAGATTTATATCTTAGGTTTCTGTTGTTGACTGTGGAGATGATTCCAGTCCTGCACTAGTCTAGATTCTCCCAAACTCATGCAGGAAATTCTTTTAATAGAGAATGATGTGATTCCTTCTGACATATACTCCTAGCTTGCCACAATGTTCTTATTACCTCCCTAAGACCACCTCAATAGACCAAATGATATTTAGAAGGATAACACACTTTAATGCAGAGAAAAATGTTGCTTCATACTGATGTTTGAGTAAGGAGGATGGATTTGCCTCAAAATTATACCACTTAGGATCCCACAAAGATGTTCTTAAAAGAGAGAAATGAATCCTTGTCTGGTTGCCTCTTTCCCTGAAATTTCAGGCGCTGCATTAGTCAGTTAGTATATTGCTGTAGCAGAGAAAGTAACCAAACCACACTTAAGGGAAGAAATATTTATTGAGGGCTCATAGTTAGAGGATTCTGGTCCACAATGTCTGTAGGTCTGGTGGGGGCTATGCCACAAAATCTCATATCTTGGAGATTAGGAAGCAGACAAAATTTACCAGAACCAGGGGTTTCTGTAAAAATCTCCAAAGGCTCACCCCCAGTGACCTACTTCTGCAAGGTTGGTCCTGGCTCCCCAAATTCCACAATCTCCTAAGACAGTGCCACTAGCTACGGACAAACATTCAAACACATGACCTCTAGGGGATATTTTAGATTCAAACTATGACACACATTTCAAATTCTGTGTGACTAGACATTGTACTGCATAGATTCTTTGAATGATACTTCTGTTACTTGGCTCCATTATCTGTACAAAACAGAAACACTGCTCAACAATTTGTGAATTAATCAAGTAATCAACAGTTTATTGCATTAACAGAAATAAATTTACTTTACTTTCATTAATCATAGAACAATGTCTAACATAATAATGCTCAAAATTTAAGTAAATTAACATCTGCAATTCTGATCAGTGATATATAGAGCTTTTATTTAGAACATTATGATCACATTCAAATATCTAGTGGACTGACACAAATACAAAAAGTTATCCAGCACCAGATTTAACAGTAAAGACTGAAGGAGAATCATAGTGAAAAGAAAGTGAAAATGGAAGAATTTGGAGTGACTATTATAAAAAGGGCCTGCAGCTGTAGTTCTGTGGCCTCTGATCCCGTCAGATCTCAGAAGCTAAGCAGGGTTGGGCCTGCTTAGTACTTGCATGGGAGATCACCTAGTTACACCAGGTGCTGTAGGCTTGGGAGAAGGACCCGGCAACCCCACTCCCAAAAATCAATCCACCACTGAAAACCCTATGAACAGAAGAGAAACACTGACAATAGTGTTTTGCCTGTTGTATGCAGGGTCACTATGAGTGGGATACCAACTCCAGGGCACGTAATAACAACAACATTGTGAAAAGGGTCCATTATGATCTAATCTGTCCAACCCCTCCTTCTTTCCAGGAAGATAATGGCTCTTCCTTCTGCAGATAAGAATAAAATAATATCCTTTCCTTTATCCTTCACAATGTTCTGGCTGACATCCCTATGACAAAAAGCAAGAGAATTGTAGAGAATTTTGGATTATATTGGTCCCATCTGAATATTCCAGGATATTATCCTCATCTCAAATTCAGCTGATTAGCAACCTTAATTTCATGTTCAACATTAATTGCTTTTCGTCAACTATGTAGCATATTCTCAGGATTATAACACAGACATCTATGGGGAGCCATTATACTGCCTAGCACAAGTGATTTAAATTTCTCTGTTGTTGAAGCTCCCCCATGTATCTGTCAGCTTGTCTTGCTGTGGGGGCTTGAGTGTTGCTGTGATGCTGAAAGTTATGCCACTGGTATTTCACATACCACCAGGGCCACCCATGATGGACAGGTTTCAGGTGAGCTTCTAGATTATGACAGACTAAGGAGAAGGGCCTGGAAGCCTACTCCAGAAACAACCATTGCAAACCCTATGAATAGCAGAGAAGCACTGTCAAATACAGTACCAAAAAACGAGCTTCTCAGGCTGGAAGGTATTCAAGAAACGGCTGGCAAAAAGTTGCCTCTTCAAAATAGATTCGACCTTAATAACGCAAATGGAGTAAAGCCCCAGGGACCTCCTTTTCCTGATGTACAACAACCCCCAAATGAGAAGAAACATTGCAATATTGACTCAAACATAAGAAGATTGCATGGCAGTGTTAAGTAGCATTTCATTCTGTTATACATAAGATCACTATGAGTCAGATATGACTTGATGGCACCCAAAAATAATAATTGCTAAGGCTAGTTAAGATTTTCTGTTATGTGCACTTTTGGACACATTACTCTTTAGTTAGCCTTCAGCCATACTACTGTAGCATCAGATTATGTCAGATCTTGGAAGCTAATCAGGGTTGGGCCTAGTTAGTACTTGGATGGGAAACAACCCAGGAATACCAGTGCTGTATTCTGGGGAGAAAGACCCAGCAACCCACTTCCAAAACCAATCAGTCATTGAAAACCCTATGAATAACACAGAAGCACATTAAGAGTGTTTCATCTGTTATACATAGGGTCTACTATGAATTGGACACTGATCGATGGAACCTAACAACAACAATATGAGGGGAGATTTATTAACAAAATCAGTTTACACAATTATAGAACTTAAGAAGTTCCAAGACAGGCTATCTGTAGACTTGAAGACTTGAAGATTGTGGGATGGTGGTAGCATGATTCAGTGCAAGCCCAAGGACCTCAGAACTAGAAAATGTGATAGTGTTATTCTCAGTCTGTGCCTGAAGCCCTGAGAACCCAGAGAGATGGTGGTGTAAGTCCTAGAACCCAAAGTCTGGGGAGTCTAGAGTCTTATGTTCCAGGCAGCAGGAATAAGAGTGTATCCTGGCTCTCAAAGAAGATAACAATTTGGCTTGTGTATGTTCTTTCCTAGGGGCTAACTGGGTGGTATCCACCCACACTGAGGATGGCTCTTCTTCAACTAGTCCACTCAGATATGTAAGCTAAGCTTCTTTGGAAACACTCTCACATACACCAAATTAATACACTCCCACATACACCAAATTGTCAGTCTTTCAGGCATTCCTTAATCTAGTCAATTGACACCTAAAACTAATGGTCACACCATGTAACTTATTTGATTCTTACATATAACCCTGTAAAGTAAGCACTATTATCATCCTTTTACAGAGGGAAAACTGAGGAACAAAGCAAACTGCTAACTGTGCCCAGAATTTGGGTTTTTCACTATCATACGTCACATTGTTTTTCTCTCCTTTTCTTTTTTTTCTCTTTTCTGTTTTCTTTTATTCTTTTTCTATTTTTTTTTTTACTCATAGCTTGAACCCAGTGCCTTGTGCATATATTCCAAGTACTCTACCATTGGGCTGCACCCCTGGCCCCATTTCAATTTTTCATCTTGAGAAATGGTCTTGCTAAGTTACGCAGACTATCTCTAGCCTCCCTCCGCCTTGTGATCTTCCTATTTCCGCATCCCAAGCCCCTGGATTACAGGCATGCACCACCATGCCTAGCCTTTATTGCTTTTCTGTATGTTTGAAATTTACATAAAGGAAAAATAGAAATGAAATTCAAAAATCTAAAATAAAAAGTTAAACATGTAAAATGTCAGTGATTTCAACCGCTCTTATCATTTTAATAATTTAGCCTGACCCAGTCCTAGAAGAGATACAACCAGAGTGCTCCTTGGAAGCAAAAATGGCCAAACTGCGTCTTACATATTTAGGACATGTAGTCAGGAGAGAACAATCCCTGGAGAAGGACATCATGTTTGGAAGAGTGGCAGGTCAACGCAAAAGAGGAAAATCCTCCACCAGATGGATTGACACAGTGTCTGCAACAATGGGCTTAAACATAAATAAGATGGTTTGCCTGGCACAGAATCGGCAAGTGTTTCGATCTGCTGTACATAGGGTCGCTATGAGTTGGACTCGACTCGACGGCACCTAACAACAACAACAATAAGTCATAAAAAAAATCCACACCTGCACACTGTGGTTCTTTGTTCTTTTTTTTTTTTTTTTTTTTTCTGTACTGTCCAATAGATTCTTCTTAATTGCCAGTGAACTTTCTGAGAAGAATTCTGGTTTGAACATCCCACTCTTCTACATTTTCAGTGTGCTCTTACAGTTCTGCCTGTCTGGCCATCCTGACTGATATGTTTTGCATTTAGCCAACAGTACGTTTTTCATTTGCTACATGTCAACTTTAGTCTTTTAGAAGATCCATTCTTTTCCTCAATTTACACTAGCCTTTCAATCTTTCCAATTATTCTTTCATTTTGGCTTTTTAAATCTATTTATTCTCAGGCATTAGTTATTTAGTTAAGGTATTTTGAGAGGTAGAAATGTTTAATTCTCCATCTTTTGACTAGCAACAAAAAACCATTAGCAGTCAAGAAAAAAACCTAAATGATGATTTAACATTAGAAAAGGTTACTAACTGTATCAAACTTTTCAATTTTTATAATAAAATATCATTGGGATCCATTTTATATAAAGCATCATGTTAATATATTTTATAAATTAGAAATAGTAATGAAGTTACTATACATTTACTTATAATTTGTCTTTTAAGTTGCAGCTCTTTCATCTCTTTGCAAATGAAAAGATAACTGTGCAGAGCCCATGCAAAAACTCAACTCTACAAATATTTATTATTTGCAAAGAACTGCTCTGCTCTATTTTGGTAAATTCAACTTTTTTCCAAATAAGTTTCTAACTCTCATGGGTGTTCAGTTTCATAGTGGAATTAGACTTTACATGCAAAAATCTATTTAGAAGTAGAACATTCTGAAGAAGGTATAAAACTATTAGAGAGAATGTTTCCCACTATAGTTTATAGTTTATTCAACTTTTTCTGAAAGTTTCTGATTTCAAGACTCATGTCACTGCAGTAAGAGTGTCTGTGATTAACAAAATAAACAATAACAAATACTGGGGATAATGTGGAGAAAAAGGAACTCTTTTACACTGCTAGTGAGACTGTAAATTAGGTTAGCCACTTTGGAAATCAATATGGAGGTACATGAGAAAACTAAGAATAGAGCTACCACATGATCCAGCTATACCACTGGGAATATACCCAAAGGAAGATGAGTCATCATACCAGAGGAACCCCTGCAATTCCACATTTAATGAAACACTCTTCACAATCACAAGGGTATGCAATCAACCAAGATGTCCATCAACAGAAGAGCGGATTGAAAAACTGTGTTACATAAACAATGGAATTTTACTCACCATAAGGAAGAATGAAAATATGTCTTTTGCAGCAAAATAGATGGAACTGGAGAACATCATCTTAGGAGAACTAACCCAGTCGCCCAAAGAGAAATACCATATATTCTCACTAATGTGTGGGAGCTAAATCTAATTTAAAGGAAGAAGAAAGTATACATATGTAGATATATGAAAATGAACAATCATGCTTGTCTAAGGGAAAATATAAGCAGAGTAGAAAGAAGGGTGAAGGGAATCCGTGGGTAGAAGTGGAGATTAGGAAAGGGAGGAAGATGAGGAGAAATAATGTAGAAGGGCAAAGGGGGAGAAGAAAATCTCAAAATACATCATGCACCTAGGTGAATATATGGGAAAAATAGGGGAAAGGAAAAAAATCAATGAAAATATCACCTATAATTGCATAAGATTTTTATTACATATTAATTAAAATTCCTACTTTTTCATCTTTCTTACTCTTCATTAGTTTATACAGTTCTGTAAAATATGCAAGTTGATGAATGTGTAAGCAACAGTGATTTAACAGTTGCATAATGAATTTAGCAAAAGACTTATTACTATCTCATCCTCCAACATTTATTAATAAAAAATACAACATCTATGCCTTTTCTTCCATGTTCTGATTTGATACCTTCAGAAAGACTTAAGGGTTTCCCTGTTTTGTTTTTGTTTGTTTGTTTGTTTTTGTTTTTCAACAGAAACTCTTGTAACTCTTATGCCTTTTTGAAATTAGGAAATTACTAATACAGAAAAAAACCTATTCATTAGCCTTAAAAGATGGACAATTATTCAAGGAAGTTGTTGAGTGGAAAAGCAAAAAGCATTTCCAGAATAAAAACCTCTTGAACAAATGAGGTAAAAATGGCAGGATGCATTTAAATCACATTCGTTCATTTATCCTTCCATTCAATCATCAAGCCATAAATGGTGGAGAAAATGCAAATAACAATATGATATAGAAACTACCCTCCAAGTCTCCTTGGAAAAACTGAAAAAAATATGTATATAAATCAATAATTATGTAAATATTTATTCAAGTTTTATAAACATCTAAAACTTTGTTAGCGAACTTAAAAGCAATGTATATTTTCCTGAGTGTCAGGTCTCAGAAAATCTGCCAATGCTAGAGAGAAGGTAGTTCAAAAAGGCAGCTTGTGGAGAATGCTGGGTCTGGTGATAATTCAAACATTTATATCTCACTATGCCTGCTGCAAATTCCACAGAAAGAACTAGTAGGATATAAAGACAGTTATATACAGGCAATGCAGCCCATCCCATCAGATCTCAGAAGCTGAGCAGGGCCGGGCCTGGTTAGTACTTGGATGGGAGACCGCCTGGGAACACCATGTGCTGTAGGTTTGGGAGATGGAACTGGCAACCCACTCCCAAAAGTCAATCTGCCATTGAAAACCCTATGAACATGGCAGAAGCACTGACAATAGTGTTTCGCCTGCTGTACATAGGGTCTCTATGAGTCAGATACCGACTTAATGGCACCTAACAACAACAACATAGACAGGCAAGGAGGAAAAAAAACAAATATAAAAGCAAATTCAGTCCTTTCTCATATTCTTCATGGCTGCAGCTAGGATTGTGTACTGTAGAGCCAGGTAAGAAAGAGAGAATATAGCAAATAGGTCAGGGACAGGAAACAATCATCCTTTTCTTAGAAAACTGCATTGATGAATATTTTAGTTATGAAACATAGCTAGGTATAGTTCTGGAATGAGAAGATGTAGACAAGGAGAGGGCCTACATAAATGTTGGAGGTAGATGGTGGTGATATTAAATGGATTTTAGTATCTTAAATGTAGTTTCCATAAAGAACTTTATTGCTGGGAACTCTGGGACAGGAAAAGATAAATTTTTCTTCTGGGAATTCTCTCTACTTTGTTTCCCTCTTTACTAGGATTCTCAAGAATGAAATTGATAATCTGCTTCTTTATCACCAGATCTTCCTAAGAAATGCCAGTGAATCAACAAAACACCCCAAAAGCACTTTCATTATGCGCAGTTGTCTGAGGACAAATCATGCCTTTGACACCGTTTCAATGTATGGATCTTTTAAATAAATCACAGAATACTCTGTACTTGAATTTCCTCATCTAATTAAAAAGAGGATAACAACTGTAGTACCCAAGTAAAGGAGTGTACTGTTAATGTTAGATAGTTGACTATTGCTTTTGAAAAAAAATGAAAGGACACATAAAAAATTCCATCCAAGCTATTTAGAGGGAAAGAGGAGGCATACATAGATTGTTCCCCTTCCTTTAGTGATAGCTAACCACAAAAAAAAAATTAAGATAGAAATTAACAACCTATTCTGCAACATGAAATAAGAATATAACAGTAAAGCAAGAGCCAGATAAAGAAAGAAATAAGCTTTAAATGTTATTCTTAGTATACTAAAAGAAATGTAAAATAAATACAATAAGAGTATGATGAGAGTGATATGACAATTGACTTACCATATATGGAGTGAACAAAGCCAAGGAGTAATGTGAAGGATAAGAGCAGAGCAGTAATGTCAACTAGCCTGAATGAATAAAGAATAGAAATGATGGAGTATGACTGGAGCTCAGAAGTTAACACAAAGCCATAAGAACCAGAAGAAAACACAACTGAGTAATAACTATCCTGGACTGCTCACAGACTTCTAAAGATGAATAGCAAAGGCAGAAACTTAACAGGAAGAGAGTGATGGGTTGAGCTGGGTAACATCAAGACGCATATATATTAAGACAAATGAAATTAAAAGGCAAAACCCAAGACAAAACAAAAACCTCTGCATAAAATGATCTTATTTTGTATGAGGTTTTGATTTCTTAGTATGTCACTAAAAATTGCTGAGCAAATTCCCAGTCACACCAAATTACAAAAATATTTGTTTATACAGATTAATTTCATTGTGCAGTGGAGCTTATGAAAAGGTAAAATATTTGCCAGCTATATTCTTTATCTAAGACTTATGTAACAAATTACCACAACTTGCTGACTTATAAACAAATGAAATTTATTCTCTTACAGTTCTGGAGGACAGCAGTCTGAAATCAAGGTGTCAGCAAGCCTACAATAATTCTGAAATCTCTAGGGAAGAATTCTGCCTTAATTTTTCCAGCCATTCCTTGGTTTGTGGCTACCTATCTCTAATCTCTTATTCCTCTGTTTTCACATAACCTTCTTGTCTGTGTAGGTACATTTTTTTGGCTACCCTTCAACCCACTGTACCAGGCTTCACTCACCCAAATACAAGGATGAATGTCCCATTCCAAACTATTATTTATCCCACTAGAAGTAATTACCATTATGATGGATTGTTCTAAAAAAGGGAATATACGTTCTTAAATGGTGAGCCTAGGGTATTTTATTTCTTTGATTTCTCCTCTATTATGTAACCACATTCTCTCCAGAATATGTGTGTGCACGTGTACATGTGTGCATGTGTGTGTGTGTGTGTGTGTGTGTGTGTGTGTGTGTGTGTGTGTATTTTCCAGGGTGAGAAGGTAGGTAGTATCAGTTCTAATCATTGTGTTTTATAATTCTGAACTAGTTCCAGGAAAGGAGAGTTGTTTATTATTTGCCTCTGACCTTTATATATCTCTGTAACTCTCCTTCTGCACTGACATTTTTAATAAACTACAGTGATCATTTTATTCATAGCAAAAGATTTAACGCAATATTATATTGGTCAGAAATTTCCTTTATGAATGTTCTCTCCAAAATATGCATATTTTAATGTATAAAATCTCATTCTTGCTCTCAGGATCACATTTTTATATTATATACTATATTCTGTATCTTATATCTAATAATTAGGTCTTAATGTCAAAAGCAATAAAATCTGACCTCAACTGTGCCAGAAACATATTTCTTGAATGTATCATAAATGATCAACTGAATGCTTTATTATGGGCTTAAGTAAATAATGGGAAAAATTCAAGGTACAGAGTCTCTCTAAAAAAGCCCCTTTCTTATTCCTAGAGAAAAATTGAAACAAGTTCTGATGCAGATCTTTGTTGTTGTTGTTAGGTGCTGTCAAGTCAGTGTCCAATTCATACCAACATTACATATAACAGGTGAAACAGTATTGTTAGTGCTTCTCTGTTATTCATAGGGTTTTCAATGGCTGATTGTGTTTTGGGGGATGGGCTGCCAGGTTCTTCTCCCAAGCCTACAGCACCTGGTGTTCCCAGGCGGTCTCCCATCCAAGTACTAACCAGGCTGGATTCTGTTTATCTTCCAAGATCTTAGGGGATCAGAAACCACAGTGGTATGGCTGCAGGCGATGTAGATCTTTAAGAGCTTGAAAATTCTAATATTATTATAATTAGAAAAAAGAAAAATACCAGTGAACAATTATACTAACACTGTTGCAAAAGTCCTGTGGTGAGCTACTTTAGTAAGTTCAGAAACTTCTAGGAATTATTGCCATGCAGATGGTATGCTCCAGTGCTACAAGAATGCTTCCTCTATATAAACCCCCTTATATCTGTTCCTCTATCCTCTCTGCCCTCAACAGTCATTAGTCATGAACATACAAAAAGTTAGCTACATCACATATTTTCAGCAAAGAATCCATTTTATTGTGGAAAAGAAATAGGCATAGATAAATGATTTAGTCAAGGCTAAAGAGCATGTGATCTGTCCTAGAGAAATGCAACCAGAGTGCTTCTTGGAAGATAGGATGGCTAGACTGTGCCTGACATGTTTTGGACATGTTGTCAGCAGGAACCAATACTTGGAGGAGAACATCATTCTTGGGATAGTGGCATATCAACAAAAAGAAGGAAAACCCTCAACTAGATGTATTGACACAGTTGCTGCAACAATGGGCTTAAACATAAAAACGATCATGAGCCTGGCACAGAATCAAGGAGTATTTTGTTCTGTCGTACATAGGGTAGCTATGAGTCAGACCTTTCATGACAGCACCTGACAACAACACACATCATGCTTAAAATGAATTACGACTCAAATCTGTCTTTTAGTTTTACAATAATTTCCACTGAAAATAATAGTGAAACCAAGTATAAATGCAATGTGAAATAGTGCCTAATGACAACTGCTCCTTTATTGAAAATTCCCTTTCTCTCATAATGTGCAGAACTGGTGAATGTACAACTAGTCCACAAAATATATTATGACCAGGCATTCATTAAATGATGCAGTAGATTTAAGGAAAGATCATGTTAAAGTTTGCAAAAGGCTCAGGTCCAAGAAGATGCACATATCTGAATTCTGATGGTGCTCAGATGTTTCAGTGCCTTATTAATCTGCTGGGTCTTCACTGTCTTTGAATCTGCAGCAAAGAATATAATATGATTGATTATCCTGCAGGATATATGCTTTTTGCATTTCTGTTAACTATAAAACAAGCAGTATTTTAATTATGCTGCTTCCAAGCAATTCAGGTGCTCTATAAAAATATAATGAAGCAATTAGGAAGTGTTATAAGTGACTGAGATATCCTTTTCATTTAAAAATGTGAATATGGAAGTTAGTGTTTGTTTTTTTCTTTTTGTCTTTCCCTATTCCAAAAAAGAAAGGCCATTTAATGCTAAGAAGAAAACTTAATTTTAGTAAAATATATATTGATTTATTATCTCTTTATCTATCTATAGTTATATATATCTACCTGTATACACACACACATATGTAGAGAGAGGGGAGAGAGGGGAGGAAGGTGGGAGGAGATAACCTTTCCTAAATCTCTTGCAAAACTAAATATAAAAGATATAAAATACATTCTTATTTTTTCAAGAATGTAATAATTGTGGGATCTAAGTAGATCATCATAAATTTTTCTAAATTATATGTAAAAGTGAGATTGAGGCAATGATCCAAAGATGATATTTATTACAAAACAAACTTTTGAGAGACACAGGAGGATTGGGCTTTGCCTGGTACATTGATTTACTTTGGTTAAATCTTTATGACACATGTGCACAAGGATATATTCTCTATTTCCATAAGAATGAGTGAACTTTCTGTTTCCATTACAGAATTATCATTTGTTAGTTTCTATCCTGAATTTATTCAATACACCAGTATCTATTGTACCAAGTGTGGTATTAATAAAAAAAGATGATTACTATACCCTTAAATTTCCCATATGGAACTTATATTGTAGTGTGAAAGAAGTAACAAAAGTAATGAAAAAGTAAACAATAAAATAAAATAATAACATATTATGCTAAATGCTAAAAGCTAGAATAATAAAGTATCTACATTGACTCTAGGATGCTGGTCAGGATAATTCACTCTGAGAAGCTGATATTACACAGTCCTGAAGGAAATATATTCATAGATCACTTTGCAGAAGAGGCAGGGAAAAGTTGATGATCAAATTGTATGTAATCCAAATGGAATAATATAAAAATAGAAATAATACTTCATTTTTTAAATCTCACTATTATCAAATTTACCTGCTTACCTAGCTCAAATGTCTTTTGTTGTATGTTTAGATTATTTCCATGTCAATGAAAGTAAGATAATGATTCATGATTTCCAAGGTATGGTACTTTTTATTACAACTCAGAGGAAATGAAAATTGATACAAATACTAGAAACAATATAAAGCCGGAAATTAGCAACACTACCACTGGTACAACAGATACTGTACTTGCAGAAGAGAATATGGAAATTGGAGAGTTTCAATGAATTATGTAGAATTTCAGAGGTAGAAAGTGGCAGAGTCAGAATAGAAAACTTCCGGCTATCTGGGTACACATCTTAAGTAGGAAGATGTATAGGTAGTTAGACAGACAGTTTGATAATATAGATAGATTGATACTTAGCAGCAATATTGGCTTGCCACATTTTGTTATTTTTTCCTTATCAGCATCCCAGAATGAATGATAGCTCTAAAAACTAATTTGAGCTTTTGAGCTGCCAATCCCTATTGTTCAATAGTGCTTTCCTTATAATTAATGTCCTAATTCTTTAGTTTAGTCCCTGGGCATTTTCATGATGGGTGCAATTTTATAATGCCACCGAATAACTAAATAAATGTTACATCAGCCTTCTAGCTATCAGGCTGGTCCTGATAGAATTGAACATCATGTTCCTGAGTAACTTCTACGTGCCCAGTGGCAAGAATCAAAGAAAAGCCAAACTGAGGTTTTAGTAATTCCATTTCAAGGATTCCCTGAAGAACCATTAGCTACAAAGACAACAAAGGCCAGCCGAGAGTAACAAGGTGGGTAGATGCCGAAGAGGTAAAATGCTTGAATTTGTAAGTCCTGAGCTCTTTGGCCTGGATGAATAAAAGCACTGTTAAATAGATTGTTGAAGAGGCCTTTGGAATTGTGGAAGATGTAAATACTCTATTTTTCAAATTCTACTACTATGGGTTTTTCTTTTGCTGAGCCAGTTTTTAGCTCTTCCATAAGAAGGATTAAAGAAAGAGGGAAAGTAGTGACAAAGAACAATGAGTGTGTGTGTGTGTGTGTGTGTGTGTGTGTGTGTGTGTGTGTGTGAGAGAGAGAGAGAGAGAGAGAGAGAGAGAGAGAGAGAGAGAGAGGGCGAGCGCTGAGAAAACCCAGGAAACACTTCATTAAGAATAATAGGAAACAGGACTGACACAATATGTTATCTTGCTTTATTACTACTGTGAGAGTCCAGCAATACTGAGATTTTATTGCTATTGAGATTCCTTCCTTCCTTCCTTCCATTCTGTCCTACATGGCTTCATGCTGATCTCCTTTATTAGTTACCACTGATTGTTGATTGTACACAGACCTATGTTAGTATGTGATTATGTATATTATGAGCTACCACCTAAAAGTAGCAAGTCAATTGTTAAAACAGTAAGAAAATTTGCAAGATGTATGCTAAACTTTCAGTAGCGTAAAATTTGTTATGAAAGGGTATTTATACCACCAAATACATAAACAAAGTGAAGCACTGCTGTTCTTTTCTTCCATTTTGGAGAATCAGTCTATTAATATACTTAGTATAGACAGGTAGGTAGATGATAGAAAGATAGATAGAGATATCTAGTATATACCTTCTGTGTGTGTGTGTGTGTATGTGTGTGTGTGTGTGTGTGTGTGTGGTGTATATATACAGAATAATAGGAAACAAGAGTGTAACAATATGTTATCTTGCTTTAATATTCCTATAAGAATTCAGAAATACTGAGATTTTATTCCTATTGAGATTCCTTCCTTCCTACCATTCTGTCCTACATGGCTTCATGCTATTTTTCTTTACTACTTACCACTGATTATTGATTGAGTGTGTGCATATGTACACACCAACACAGACAGTATATATACACATTACAAATACTTGTACATATAAAGAGTGTATATGTATGTGAGTGCATATATATATATATATACATATATACATATAGTCTCCCCTCATCTTGTGTGTGTATGTATGTATGTTTTGTGATGAATGGGTCAGGGAACATATATTTCCTTTACCTTTGGACACTCATAACCTAGGAGGTAAACTAAGTTGAGAATAGGGAGAACTACATTATATTGTAACTTTTGTTATAGGAAAATTGTAGTTATAGACTTGTAGCACATGGATAATTCACATTTTTCTGGTAAATAAGATATTAGAGCACATTTAATACTTGAACTGCCTGCAGCTCTTCCACCTTGGTGTCAGATCTCAGAAGCTAAGGAGAGTTGGACCTGGTTAATACTTGGATGGGAGAATGCCTGGGAACACCAGATGCTGTAGGCTTGGGAGAACCTGGCAATCCAGACCCCAAAATCAATCAGCCATTGAAAACCCTATGTAGAGCAGAGAAACACTTACAATAGTGTTTCACCTTTTGTCCCTAGGGTCACTATGAGTCTAACACTGACTCAAGGGCACCTAACAAAACCAATAACAGTATTTGAACTATAACTCTTAAGTGCTAATAGGATATTAGTCTGTGGAGATCTACAAAGGAAGGAAAGGTGAAAGTGGTCACTTTCTCTCAGATGAAAAACAAATGAACAGAATCTCTGACACAGGAAAAGAAGCATTGCATAGTCTTTGCTACATTTTTCATCTTAGGAGCAATGTAGAAGTCTATGATTCCACAAGATGGCTGATCCTGGCCATGAGTTTTTAACTTGAAAGTCTGACTTTTCAATAGTAAATTGTTGGTTATATTATCTGTTTTACAATTCTTCTGTAGAAGTACAGAGGAAGTATTCACTTTAGTTTTGGAAATGACTTGCAAGATTTAAATGCCACAAAGTAGAAATACATGACATTTACTGAGCACTTGAGCACTCTGTTTGTTCCTCTATCTCTCAGGCAAGAACCATGTGAACATATTAACAATGTGAAGAAGATCTGGTTTCCATATCTTACGAAAGTTTATGGTCAGATCTCCAACCCTATAAAAATAAAACAAGAGAGAGAGAGAGAGAGAGAGAGAGAGAGAGAGAGAGAGAGAGAGGAAGAAGAAAGAAGAAAGAAGAAGAAGAGGAAGAGGAGGAGGAGGAGAGAAGAGAGAGAAGAGGAGGAGAGTGTGTTTGAGGGTGAGGGAAAGTAAATGGATTATTAGTAGAAATGGTGTTATTGAGCAGTTTACTCGGGGGGAAAAGAAAAATATTTATTTGTAGAGTTTCCATGACTTCACATAAGTTTGATGCTTTCCTCCTAAAATAACAGTATTTGGACTCAGCCCAATTAGAATAAGAGATGTATGAATTAGTAGATACTGTTAAATGAGGTAAGGCTTAATGCAGGAAATTAGCTTTAATCTTGAAGTGAAAGCTATAAGTGATGTAGTTTGGAAGACAGAATGTGAGAGGAATTAAAAGCTGATAAAATCAGCAATGAGGGAATGATACACTTTTGAAGTGAAATTGTTGGCTCTCACTGACTCAATTTTTTTAGAGTTGAAACTTCTTGTAATTTATAGAGTGCTATCATGTGTCTAGATGATAAGAGTGAAACATAAAGATTCCCTCATAATTGTGCAAAGACCATCCACAAACCTTACTTTTAGCTTATGTGAGTATACATCCAGAGGGCAGAGCTACGCAATAGGATAGCTGCTCAAAGAACAGGTTCTGGAACCAGAATATCTGGGTTTAATACGTGATTAGCATCTTATTGGCCCTATGACCTTGTTGTTGTTAGGTGCCATGGAGTGAGGTCTGACTCACAGTGACACTATGTCATGCCTGGTATTATGTCAGTGCTTCTGTGCTATTCAAAGTGTTTTCAATGGCTGATTGTTTCGGGATTGTTTGGGGAGTGTGTTGCCAGGTCCTTTTCCCATTTTTGTGGTGATGGGGACCAAACCCAGGGACTCTGAGAGGGCAGAGCAGCACTCTACCAACTGAGCTAAACCCCAGCCCCCTTAGGACCTTGAAAAACTGATTTAACATATTTGTGGCTGAGTTTCTTCACCTGAAAGAGAAAACAATAGTATCTACACAGTAGGGACATCAATGAGAGGATACATGTGGAACGTATAGTAAATGTTACCCTACAAATGTTTATTGAGCTTCTAGTATGTGTCTGCGAGAAGGACCTGTTAACCCACTGCCAAAAAACAATCAGCCACTGAAAACCCTATGAATAGCAGAGAAGCACTGACAGTAGTGTTTCACCTGTTGTACTTGGGGTCACTATGAGTTGCACACCAACTAGACAGCACCTAACAACAACAGTATGTGTCAGGTACATTTCAGGTACTTAAGGCATACTTACGAATTAGAAAATATCTCTTCCCTAATAGATCTTTTATATCAAATACTAGTTAGCGTTATCACTATTTTTATTAATATCCTCATTTTTGTAAAGCCTATCCACAATGCCTGGTTAGTTGTTGTTGTTAAGTGCCGTCAAGTAGCTATCCAACTAATAGCCATCCTGCATACAACAGGCAAAACACTATTGTCAGTGCTTCTCTGCTGTTCATACGGTTTTCAATGGCGGATTGATTTTTGGGAGTGGGTTGCCAGGTCTGTCTCCCAAGCCTACAGCACCTGGTGTTCCCAGGAGGTCTCCCATCCAAGTACTAACCAGGCCTGACCCTGATCAGCTTTCGAGATCTGACAGGATTGGATGCCACAGGGCTAAGACTGCAGGCACCTGGTTAGTAGGCACTCTAAAAAAGTTCCTTGAATTGCCTGGAGTGGTGGTGCATGTGTGTAATTCCCGCAACTCAGGAGGGAGAGACAGGCGGATCACAAGTTTCAGGCTAGAGGCCGCCAGCATAACTTACTGAGACCCTGTCTCAGGATAAACAATAAAAAGTGGGTTGAGTTGCATCTCAGTGTTAGAGCCCTTGCAAAGCATGCAAGAAGTCGTGAGTTCAAACCCCTAGTAACACACACAAAAGAAGTTCCTTGAATGTAGTTCAACTAAAGCTATGTCAGACAAATAAATAGCACTCATGAGTGAGAAGAATAAAAATAAATACTTTGCAAAGACAGGGGATTCTAGGAAACAGATTCAACAGTGCAAAACAAAGTTTTACACTGTGAAATATGCCATAAAATTCTCTTTGTTTGAATAGAAATTTTACTTGTCTCTAAAGGCAAATCTTATCTCTGAATCTTTCTTTTTCAAAAGGCAAAATATCTGAGTAAAGGAAATTTTACATTGTGCATAAATAGTTATAAAAATACATTGCTCTTTGTGCCTTGTCTTTATAATTTCTCCAGACTATTAAAGAGCCACAGGTAATAATTCAAATGTGTGGTAGAGTAGCAAATGAGACATTGGTTTACCTTTCACTAAATCACAAGTACTTGTAGCAGTTAAATAGATGAAACCCCCAATTTTAAAATATATTACTGTTAGTCATCTCAAGGCAGATGCTTCAGGATGAATTAAGGAATTGTAGCTCATACTGTTAAGTATGTCTAATACCATTAGGTGAGAGAGAAGCACTGCTTAATGGATCAATTACATTAAAAAAAAGCAAAAATTACAAGTGATTTCACTTTGGAAAGCTAACTATAAAAGTCAGTTACCTGCCCCCTGAAGTTCTTCTCCCTTCTTCAAATGCTGTTTTCATTCTGTCAGCATTGTGAGTATGTGCAGCTTCTGTATCGCAGAAAGTAATTTTATTATATGGCAGATAAAACAAGGGGGTATGCATCAGATTATAAATAACTTAATTTTGCAAAGGAATTTTACATCTTAATCTGCTGGACTATCACTTTCACTTAGGCTCTGAAACCAAATTATGTTATTGTGTTCTGTGATATAATTTAATAATTCACCCATAAGGAAATGTCAGGTCGCATTTGCAACAATCCAGGGGCCATTAAGCCAGATGGAAGGTCATTCTGTTTGAGGATTGTAAATGAACCTGTCCAACAAAGTTTTGGTTAGGGACAGCCAAGGACTCATTATGTAGTCAATTTACCCAACTGCTTGCAAGAACCAAGCCAACGCCAAGGCTGTTCTGTCCTTTGAAGTTTGAAATGAATATGAACATACAGGGATTTTTACTTTCATCAGGCCAAAAAAGGAAATTACTTCTGCAAAAAGCAGTCATTTCTACGTACTGCTTTGAACAGTAGAATAAAAATTAAATGTACTATTGGAATGCTACTTTTGTGTTTTTGGTTTTATTTCTTATTCATTTTCCTTTCCCTTCTAAATTTTGCCTGCCTAGGTAGTAAGAGATAAAGACACACACACACACACACACACACACACACACACACACACACATGCACAAAATAAACCAAACAAAAACAGAAATGTACAAAGTCTATGCTTCTGAAAATTAAAAATATTTGATTAAAATATTTTCATCTTTATTTACTTTTTGAGTTCCTATGTATAACATAAAGGGAACAACTTTTGATTATCCAGACTTTGTAATTTAATGTGGATATTTTAATATAACATGAATTTGTATTTAAAAATTTTAAAATGTATTTAAAATATAGAGATCTCTGTGCTCCGATTTTTCTCCATAGCAGAGGACACACAATTAGTTGTTCTATTAAAACATTATTTTTTTGGTCTCTGTAATGAGGCTCTTTCAAAAAAAGTCATTGTTTTACAATTTGTACTTTTTAATTTTAGAAAATGAAGGGTATATAGCCAACAAATTTATCCATAATTCCATATTCATAATAAATTTTGACATATTTGTATTTACATTATTCAAAGAACAGTATGTTACTCACATGGGTTTACTGACTATATGGATTGCCAGTCCTCCTTATACATAGATTCCATTTTTTGTGAACTACTTGCTAAGGTTTACTCATAACCTCACAATCAGCACTTGTGGTGCTTCTGCAGTAGTTTGCAGACATATGCAGTATAGTGAAACATTTTTGTCAACAGTCATGCAAGTTCCTAACTGAAATGGAAAAAGACTGTCTTGTCCCAGTGCTCACATGAAGATGACCAGAGGCTGGAGAAGGTTGGGGACAATTCAGTGCACGACATGAAGCTTGAGCTCTAGGGTCAGCTGGACTGGATTCAAACTCCAGCTCTGGCATCTGTTAGGGGGATAGTCTCACAGAAGTCACTGCAGACACCTGAATTTCATTTTCTCTTTTGTACAATAAAGAACATAGAATCTCCCAGAATGAGTTGTTTATAGAATTTAAGATTACAAACTATCTGATATGAGTGTTTATGAGATGATTCCCCTGGGAATGATGGTTTAGTAATTTGCTAATTCAGTATATGCAAAAATGTTATAGAACATAACTACCATGAATAATGAGAAACAATTGTGTAGATATACCTTTATATCTATTATTATGCATATATACAACAGAAGGAAACATCCTGACACTGGGCCATGCCCTGCACTATTGTCAGTGCTTCTCTGCTATTTATAGGCTTTTCAATAGTAGATTGTTTCTAGAGTGTATTGACACGTTCTTCTCCTGCCTGCAATACCTGGTATTCCCAGGCAGTTTTCTATCCAAGGACTAACCAGGTTGATCTGCTTAGCTTTCAACATCAGGAGGGATCAGATGCCAGGGTGCTATGGGTACAGACATGTTTTATATAGAACACGAATATCTTCACATGTTAATAGATACATTTCAAAATATTCTGGATTGCTTTTAGTATTATCCTATGTACATATAGTTGTTTTATAACTTAAAATTATTCTTCAGATAGATATTTATTTGGGTTTTCTACTTCATTGTCATTCTTAATTTCAATAAATATCTGTAAGAATAAATTATTATATTTTTAAACTCATCTGAAGAAGCAGAAATCTTACTATTTTGGAGATATTATAATTATTTACAAGTTTAGATGACAGTTACAGTTCTTTTCTGCTTCCAGATTTATAATCACTGTTTTTAAATATGTTTTCCCTCCAGAGCAAGAACATGGTAATAAGACTGTTCTTTTGTTATGGCACAAGAGTCAAACTGTGGTCCAGTGAAATGGTGAGAAGAACCTTAAGATCATACAAGCTTGCCTTGTACCAGGGAGAGGAAATAGAAACTCAGAGGCTGCCCAATCTGTTCTAAGCAAAGCAACAAGGATGGATGAGGAAAGCCACTTTCTATTTGGGATTTTAGAGTTCTGTTACAAACTACCCTGTGGAGATCTTTATTATAACATATTTATCCCCACAACTCTAAGGAGTAGGTCTTAGGCAATAAAGGAATGATAATGCTTTAAATGAGGTATGGACCCTGCAGTTCACATCATCCAAACATAAAAGCACATAGGAAGTAGAGGTGCAGCTACTACATACCTGAGTAAATGGAAAGCCAGCACTGTATTGTGGCCTGAATCTTGGCCACTTGATTTTGAGTTCTGATCCTAACTGAAATATTTGATTGGTTGAATTAAAAAGAATCCTTGCATGTTTGGATTTAATGTTAGTTTTACAGATTCTTTTTATGTTATTTTTTAAAGTAGATTTTTTGTAAAGTGTAAGATAATGTACTTCTTTTGTCAAAAAGTGCTTGAAACAAAATGTCTTATTTCAGTATGAATTAGTCAACTATTTTATCTTGTCTCTGTATTTCACTTGTTCCTTATACCATGAGACAACTAAAAAGCAGACTCTTGATGTAAAAGCAGTAAAGGTTAATCTGCCCTCTTACTAATAGGCTTGCTATTTTTTTTTCCCTAGCTCCCATCTTAGCCATGTGAAGAGGTCACTAAATCATTCCAGATCAAATACCTCTTACAGAGTCTGTACAGTGGAATAAAATGAAATAAGATGATTAATAGATTGATAATGTCACAAAGACCTTGAAAGCATGCTTTGTAGATACAATGTCTGCAGAAAATGGAGATGTAAGTATATAATCAAATTGCTATTCTGATCTATTATGTAAGTTTGCTTTATAGTAGTCAGTATATAAATTGACAAATTCCCTTCTAAATTACAAAATGAAGCAATAAGCCTTCACTACTATCTTAAATGGGGTTGGAGTTTAACTTAGTTGTTAGAGTGCTGCTCTGGTTTCTCTGAGGCCCTGGGTTTGATCTCTAGCACCACAAGAATGGAAGAAGGTTCTGGAAGCCCAATCTTGAAACAATCCCCAAGCAATCTTTATGCAAACCTTATGAATAGCAGAGAAGCACTGACATAGAGCAGGACATAGTGGGGTTCGGTAGTGTTTCGTTCTGTTGTACATAGGGTTGCTATGAGTCAGACCCAATTGGACAGCAACTAACAACCACCACCAACTTAAATAATAATTGGAAGTAATTATCTTTCTGATTAATGCTAGGTCTTATTTTGTAGCAGAAACAAGTAAGGAGTAGAGTCTATGTTGAAGTGTAGATGAACTTCATCTAGAACTTATGAGATTTAAAAGTGAAATTGAAGGCCACATGTATTCAAAACAAGTAGGTGGGTTAAGAGGCTATACATTGTTGTTAGTGCCAATGCCTTTGTTATACACACCATGACAGATATTTCTTGACTAGAAATTAGCCCACCTTTCTTCTTTCTTTCTTTCTTTCTTTGTTTCTTCTTTTTTTCCTTTCTTTTTATTTCTCTTTTCTTTTTTTCTTTTGCCTTTTCTTTTTCACAGCATTCAGTAGCTGAACTGAGGGCCTTATGCATGCCAAGCACTCTACCATTGCGCTGTACCCACAGCTCATTTTTTGCTTTTTATTTTGAGATAGGGTCTTACTAAGTTACATGGACTGTCTTGTGCTTTAAATTTGTGATCCTCCTGCCTTGAACCTGTGATTCTCAGGGCTCCATCTCCTGAGTTTTTAGGATTACAGATATTCGCCATCATGCCTGGACAGAAGTCTTCTTTCTTAATGTTGCTTATTATCATTCGAGTTTCAGTGACAGAAGAAGAAGAAGAAGAAGAAGAAGAAGAAGAAGAAGAAGAAGGAGGAG
>VMDO01020324.1:0-37781 GCA_007922755.1 Pedetes capensis | reverse complement strand
TTACAAGTTTTTAAGTAGTGTTTGATTCTGTACTAACAGTAAAATTTTGAGAGGGGTAATTTCTTTTATCAGCCTCTCTACTCTCTTACAAGATAAAATTACAAAATCTTTAGTTTTTAACACTGTGGTTGTTTGGATATTGAATAAACAGTAGTTTACCAAATTTGGAATACATTAAAGTTAAATCAAATGTAAAACACTAATAGTTCATATTTAAAACATTCTTCATGTTTTTCTGTGTAAAGTTTTTATATATTTAAATATGAAAATAAGAATGTAAATAAATATTCTATTTTTATAAAACAATGTTTTAATGATTTACACAAGTCAAGACTAAATTACTTTGAACTTACACATAAGCTCAAAAAATTGAAGAGACATGGGCTTCAAAAATCACATGTGGAGTTTTCCCAAACCCAATGTATTTGAGAAACATTCTACCAAACTCTACTATTATTTTTGCTGCTTATTCATTAATACTTCACAATCAGAGTTCCCAAAAGTATCTTAGCAAAATAGGTCTTAGCGTTAAATAAATCATCATGGCACTGATAATTGGACAGGATTTTATTCATTCACAAAATATTTATCAATGTAAATATTTCCACTTTTATTGCTTTCTGTCACTGTATTCTAGTGATTTAGAAAATGTACTAGTAGGTACAGGCTGTATTTTATACTATGTATTATGTCCCATAGGTTTATCAAGGATACTGTAGCATGGATGATAGTTATTTAAATATATAATGGATACCTGTTCTCTCTTCAAGATCCAGCAACGTACAATTTATTGGATGGTCCAGCTCACTTTCTTTGTCTACTCTAGAAAGGACATATCAAAGTTTCCCTGCCAGCAGACTTATGTGGTAAATGGGTGTTAGAGAAGAATCACTCATTTCCGCAGGGGTTCTCTTGGTCAGTCATAGATGGCTCATGACTGGGCATGTGGATAATGGCTTTGCAAATATAGCCAAAACTCAATTTAGATTGAGTCTTATATTTGTAGATGTAGTGGCAAGATTGTCCTCAGGAGCATGTTTAACTTTCTTCCTTGTTTTAACTCATTGTTTCTTTGCATACTTCCACTTATTGGCTCATTCTGCAAGTGGTTCTCCCACCTACATTTAACTTATGTCAGATTTATTTTTGCCAAAACATACTTGCGATTAACTAATTAAAGCTTTTAGGTAAATCATTTCAATTTCATTTAGATCTTAAATTATTTACTGACAACTACCTGTTGCCTCATGAAATATAGTTGCTCTCCTTCAGCTTTGGGGAGAGATCAAGTAAATAACAAAAAGAAGTTTAAATGACTAGTCTGCCAGTAGATTTGTCCAATTGTGCTGTAGTTGATTCAGTAGGATATAGACTTCTTTAGAGTTGAGAAGGCTCCAATTTATACTCTTAAGTGAATTTGTAATTATAATAGTACTAGTAGTAGTCACTAATATTTTCTCTTTCTAGCTGCTAGTACCATGGATCCTATAAGTATTATTTTATTTTCCCTTCTAAAAATTAAAAGAGTGGAAGATTAGTTTCTATTACTATAAATGAGATCTTTTTTTACTGTACAAATGGAATAAAAAATATTCTTGTTTCCAAACATTTTCCTTACTTCCCCCCAAATCTTCAACATTAACTTATTTATTTCATAATGGAAAACTTTGAGAAATGAACTATGTCATAAAAATGCATAAAGGTTTTGAAATATAGCTGCCTAGCATTGAAGATATAACATCTCACATGTGGAAGGCCTTGGGTTAAAATCCCAGCGCCATATAAACAAAATGAAGAAAGAAAAAAAGAAAGAAAGAAAGAAAGAAAGAGAGAGAGAAATTACTTGAAATATAGCTGCCTATTTAAGTTAGGATTTTATGTAATTTACCATTCTGATTTCACTTCTTAAAATAGCCATAGGTTCACCCTACAATAAAATTTTTCATAGGTCTATATTTTAAATTCATAAAATTTTAAGAGGACAATCTTCTTGGTTTGCTGTATTATAACAGTATGTTTTATTCTACAAAATTATAGATCAATGTGATTTAATAATAACTTCTCAGAACACAATACAATAATCCTATACATGAACAGTACCTTGAAAATCTGCTTCTTATTTTCTGAAATTTTTATTATTCCTATACATACTCTCCATTATTTTTCTTTATAATAATTCTTATTTTGAGTTAAGGCACTTAATGGTAATATTAAAGTGTATGTTCACTCTAAGATTAAGAAAAAAAAATACTTCCATCTGCCGCTCCTCCATTTCTGAAATATCCTGGATTTTATAGGCCTTAAGCCATATTCTTTTTGCCATTTATTTATCAATTCATTATAAAGTTGTCCAGAAGAAGCATTTCCCACACATATCTAGTTTGCCATAAGTATCCTGAGTCTTTGTGGAAGCAAAGATGAGCTATGTCCTACCAAGTATGTGTTGTTGTTGTTGTTGTTGTTAGGGGCTGTCGAGTCAGTATCCGACTCATCCTTCCCTTTTTTTATGGCATATTGAACAGTGACTTTTCTCCTGAGTCAACACAAATGATAAACATTCTTCTCCAACTCCAGTGGGGCTAGGGTTTAACTTAGTTGTTAGAGTGCCACTCTGCATTCTCTGAAGCCCTGGGTTCAATCACTCATACCACAAAAATAGGAGGAAGACCTGGCTGACCACTCCTGAAACAGCCATGAAAACGGCTATGAGGGTTGCCTTTAGAGGGACCTATCTTAATGGGATCTAAAAACAACAATCCCAATATTCCATACATGTATGGCAAATGGAAGTTTCTTTCTCTCATTCTACAGCAATCAGTATAGATTGTATCACTAAAGCGAAAGGCAAAGTACAAATGCCTAAGTACTTTTCTTTCAATTGCTTATTTTTGGCAAAACTTGCATCTTTGTGCTAGAATTATTATTGCAGGTTACTAATTCACATCCAGTACAATCTTTGAGTATTGTGAATGTAAATTTTTAATTCCCTAGCCAATCCTGGCCTGGAATGTCTCTCACATTATTATTATTATTATTATTATTATTATTATTATGCAGTGTTAAGTCATATCATATGGTTGTAAAAGCTGAACACAGAATAAAGGAGACAGCAGGAGAAATGATGCTTTTGACTTATGGTGCTGGGGACAAATATTGAATATGCCATGGACTTCCAAAAGAACCAACAGATCTGTCCTAGAAAAGGTGCAACCAGAGTGCCCCTTGGAAACAAGGATGGCTAGACTTTGTCATGTATTTTGGGCATGTGGTCAGGAAGGACCAATCCCTGGAGGGGGACATCATGTTTGGGAGAGTAGCAGGTTAATGAAAAGCAGAAAGACCCTCAATTTGATGGATTGACATAGTGTCTGCAACATTGAGCTTAAACATAAAAGAAAATCATGTGCCTGGCACAAAGTTGGAAGTGTTTCATTCTGCTGCACATAGGGTCGCTATGAGTCAGTCACAATTTGATGGCACCTATGAACAACATTAAGCAGTGCAGGGGCCTGAATGTAGGGCCTCCTGCATGGGAGGTGAGAATACTCTACCACCAAGCCACATCCCCAACTCCCTCACATTTTTAATAAAACCAAAATATAAAGAGGCTTTTCCTTCTATCTATGTTACTGGTATGGGCTGGGATTTAGCTCAGTTGGTAGAGCACTGCGCTGCAGTCTCTGAGGTCCTGAGTTCAATTCCCAGCACCGCAAAAATGGGAGAAGGGCCTGGCAATCCACTCCCAAGGCAATACCGAAACAGTCAGCCATTGAAAACCCTATGAGGGGTCGCTATGAGTCGGATACTGACTCGACGGCACCTAACAACAACAACAACAAATGTTACTGGTATAAGAAAGTCAAACTGTATGTTCTTTATATGACATGTTTGGGGATTTCATTATTTTTTAGGCTAAA
This sequence comes from Pedetes capensis, assembly GCA_007922755.1. Lineage (NCBI taxonomy): Eukaryota > Metazoa > Chordata > Mammalia > Rodentia > Pedetidae > Pedetes > Pedetes capensis. The sequence continues at coordinate 33,864 of VMDO01020324.1, read as the reverse complement.
CTAATTTTCTTCCAAGTGTGGGTTCACTGGCTACCTGTATCATAGTTACAACCAGAACTTGCAGAAAATATTAGATTGGCTTGGCCCTACCAAAGACCTTCAGAATCAGAAACTTTGAGAGAAAAACTTGGGAAAATGTATTTTTACTAACAACCCAAAGAAATTCTTGGAGTGTCCAATTTGGAGAAACACAACATGAATAAATCATTCTTACTGGGCCATGACAAAATCAGGACACATTTATAATGTTCTGTCTTTAGGTACTGGTCAGACCATTTTAAAAAGGAATATCAAGTATAAATCAAGCAAAATATTCTGCAATGTTCCTATGCAAAATTAATGTCACTGAATTCCCACAGAGAGTTATTCAAATATCTATTTGAAAATATATCATATAATTTTATAATTATTAAGAGTCTGTGCCACTAAGATTCAGAGGATAGTAAGAACAAGGCAGTCGTCACATGCATTGCTATATCTCCAAACCCTAGCAAAGTGACAGCATGAAGAGGGCATGCAGAATTGAATGTGTATTGCTTACAATTTAGTCAAGTTGTAGACATGTAATGTTTTTTGGCATACTTAATCTTCCCAAGCAAACTTATAATTCTCTGGATCATTAAAAAACTGCCTAGATTCTACTCCAAAAATTGATTGAGTTCTTCTTGACTGAAGCCCAGGTATAACCATTTTTTTTTAAGTTTTACTGATGCTTTCAAGATATAGCTACTGTTGAGAGCCAGTGTTACACATAGAAGAATTTTGTGGTAGGCAGAATAGTGGGTGCCCAAATATTCCTGTGCCCTATTCTCCAGAATATATAATTAAGGTTATAGACCTTGAAATAGGAAGTTTATATTGTCCTGATTTTAGAGGCTTAGTTCATCACTTTTAAATACTGATCATGGAATTCATTCATGACATTCTAATGAAGAATAATTTCCACATCAAAAACAGGAAGTTAGTGACTTCCAGTTTAAGATGGCAGATTAAAGACAGCTTCTGTGTGATATGGTAAAACAAAGGAGTTAGAATAGAAAGAATGGAATTGTTTTCAAAGAAAGAAAGTCTGGAGAAGTACAGAAACCACAGAGGAGATTGTGAGATAGTCAAAGTTTGCAGAACAGAGCTGAATAGTGAGAGGGACTAGGCAGGACACATCTTCAGCAGTGGCTTCCCACAGGAGAGGGGAAAAGGTACCCTCATCCAAAGAGGTAAGCCAGACAGCCCTGACCATCAGACTGGCAGTCATGCAGGACAAGCCCATAGTCCTTGAAACCCTTAAACTCTTCTGGGGAATTGGTGAGATAGTGGCTCTTCCTGACTGGGAGCTCCAATATTGGAGAAGTGACTCTGTTTCCCGCAGTCTGTCTCAGAGGATCAAGACCTGGCACCATTTTGAAAGGGATCTTATTGTATGAGACCGAGCTGCTCAGGAGGGCTGACAACAAAGAATTATCACTGGTGGAGAGCCTGGGGGTGGTCTGCCACAGACTCAGAGGGCTACATAGCTGCAGCAACCAGTTACACTGAAAGAGGAGATGGATACTGACGTGCTGATAGGTTCAGGCAGTAAGAGATTTGGGAAAGTTGCTCATACCATCTGGGGAGCACAGACTACTCTATCTCCGGAGAGGAACTCCAGAGACTGTCAACTCTGAGCCATGGCTAGATAAAATGACTCCATTTTCAACTGACCACCACCTCCACCAAACAGATTCCACTATTAGAGGTCACAGAAAGGAGCCCCTCCAGTACTTTTTTTCTTCTTTCTTTTCCTGCTGTGCTGGGAACTGAGCCCAGGGATTTGCATGGGGTAAATGCTATGCCACAATGTAGTACCCTAACCTTTTCCTTATTTTTACTTGGAGATGGGATCACATTGAATTTTGCAGGCTGCCTCTGGCCTGGGGCTGAATATCCTCCTGTCTTAGCTCCCAGACATGCTGGAGTTGCAGAGAGCAAGTTGGTATGTGCATTTTTTTCTATCTTGCCTTTTTCTGTTTTAATTTTCATATCCTCACTTCCCTTTTTTTCTAATGCAATTTTTATCTTTGCTCATTATTAGTTTTTAAAAAATCTTTTTCTACCCATATATCTCATTTTCCACTCACTATATTTTAAATCTTTTAAATTTACTATTTCTTATTGCTCAGCTTATGTTTACCTAATTCTGTTTGTCTTTTTTTATCTTTAGCACCTTTGCCTCTCTGTTCCTAACATTCATTTTCTTTCTAGACCTTCTCTTTCCTTTCTTTTACTTTACCCTTGAAACATCCTTCTGTCTATCTGCCTCTGTTCTTACTTTAGGAGAATTCTATTTATACATTCATCTTAAGTATTTTATAACATCATAGCTTAGTCAATATTATTACTACCATTCATTGTTCTGTGGTCACTGATGGTGCAGCAGTTGGCTTTAAGTGAATTTAAATGTATTTCTATATCCAATTTGGTCAGATATTGTACTTGTTATCGTGGTTTGTTTTCCTCTCGAGGAGTGACACTGGAGATTATGATCTCAGGAGAAAGCTACGCACTAAGAAGACCTCCAAATAAAACAGAGGTGATATCCACCCCTGCAGATGCACAAATCACAAATCAGAGACAAAAGAAACATGAAGAAAGCAAAACAACACATATCCTCCAAAAGACCATGATTCTTTCATGCCTGAATCCAAAGAAACTGAAACAGCTGAAATGTCAAAAAAAATTTGAGCCTTTACTTGTACAAAAGATAGTGACTTCAAAGAAGACAAACAAGCAAATGAACAATGTAAGGAAATCTATATAGGATGTATGTCAGAAAGTCACCAATGTAGAAGACAAAGTCAGCAAAATGGATGAGAAATACAGCAAGGAAACTGAGATTGAAAGTAAATCAAAAATGTTGGAAATGAATCTCAATAAACTAAATAAAAAACACAGTGGAAAACATTACCAGTAGACTTGATGAGGCAAAATATAAATTGTAATGGATGGAAGGTAAGATTGAGGTGGTACTACATTCAGATATCAACAAAGAAAAAAATAAAAGGACATGACCACAATTTTTTAAGAATGCTGAGATATGATTAATAGAGCAAATCTAAGAATCCATAGAGTAGACAGAGCTGGGATAAAAACTAAAGTCATAGAAAATTATTCAGTGAAATTAGAGCAAATAATTTCCCAAATCTGGGGAAAGAAATGGACACCCAATCAGAAAGGCATTCAGAACACCAAATAAACATGACCAGAAAAGAACTTCTCCATCACACATAATAACTAAAACACCAACATAACAGACCAAAGAAACAATATTAAAAGCTGCAAGATAAAAACACCAACTCACAAAGAAAAACCCATCAGAATTATATCAGACCTCTCAGCACAAGCTGTAAAATCCAGAAAGGATGGAATGATATATTTCAAGCCCTGAAAGTAATAATTGCCAACTAAGATTATTATTTTATCAAAGTAATCATTTAAAATTGATAGGGAAATAAAGACATTACATGATGAGCAAACTCTAAAGCAAGACATTGTCACAAAGCCAGAACTGCAGAAGATAAAGGAATCCTACGCATGTAGGAATAATAAAAACATTCCAAGAAAGTGGAAGGAAAAAAATGAAGAGGAGCCATTCTTATATCAGACAAAGTAGACTTCAATTTAAAACTAGTCAAAAGACACAAAGAAGTTGACTATATATTTGTAAAGGGAACAATCAATCGAGAAGGTAAAAGATTTGTAAACATATATGCACCAAACATCAATACACACAGCTTCATTAAAAAAAGAAAAAGAAAAAGAAACACTACTGGAATTAAAGGTATAGGTAGATCCAAATAAAATAAGGGTGGGTGGCTATGATATTCCACTCTCACAAATTGATAGAATTGAGAGAACATCTAGACAAAAAGTCAAAAAAGAAGCCTCAGAGTTAGACACCACAATACATCAAATGGACTAAATGGAAATATACAGAATATTCCTCCCCAAACATACAAGGTACATATTCTTGGCAGCCCATGGAATTTTCTCTAAAATATATCACATTTTAGGCCATAAATAAAGTCTTAACAAATACAGAAAAATCAAAATAATTTCATGTATTTTATCAGACCATTATGGAATTAAACTAGAAATGAATAGCAAAAGAAATTACAGAAACTATACAAATATATGGAGAATGAAAAATACAATCTTAAATAATCAATGGGTACATGAAGAAATCAGAGAAGTAGTAAAAATTTCTTAGAATCAAATGAAAATGAAAACACAACCTGCCAGACCCTTTGGCAGTTCTAAGACAGAAGTTAATAGCTGAGTGCCTACATTAAAAAATCAGAGCAAGCTCAAACAAATAATAACCTCAATTGCTTAGAAAAACAACAACAACAACAAAAAAAAACCAGTAAGTGCAAAGAAATAATAAAGATGAGAGAATAAGGAAATGGAGACTAAAATAAAATAAAATGATGAAAACAAACTGCTAGCTCTTTGCAAAGATAAACAAGATTGAAAAACCCAAAGACAAACTAATTAAAAGAAACAGAAAGACTCAAATTAAGAAAACTAGAGATGAAAAAGGGAACATTACAACAGATACTGAAAAAAATATAGAAAATCATTAGGGAATATTTTGAAAAATTATACTCCAACAAGCTGGAAAAATTATATGAGATGGAGAAATTCCTAGACATATGTGACCTGCCAAAATTAAGTCAAGAGGATATAAACGACTTAAATAGACGTATAATGAGCAGCCAGATCCAAGCAATAATAGTCTCCTAACAAAGAAAACCCCAGGACTAGACAGATTCACTGCTGAATTCTATAAGACCTTTGAAGAGAAATTAACATAAGTATTTCTCAAGATATTCCATAATATCCAAATTAAAGTAGTTTTTCTATGATAGCAATATCAGATAAGGATATATCAAAAAAAAAAAAAAAAAGGAAAACTATAGACCAAGTTCCCTGATGAATCTAGATGCAAAAATCCTTAATAAAACACTTTCAAATGGACTTCAACAACACATTAAAAAGATCATACACTATGATCAAGTTGGTTTCATTCCACAGATGTAAGGCTAGTTCAACATACATAAGGAAATCAATTATAATATAGCATATAAATAGACTCAGAAACAGAAATAATATAATACTATCAACAGATGAAGACAAGGGTTTTGACAAAGTTCAATATTCTTTTATGATAAAGGTTTGTAACAAACTAAGAATTGAATCAACATACCTCAACATAATGAAGGCATTAGATGAAAAACCTACAGCCAATATCATAGTAAATGGGGGGAAAGTGAAATTGGTGTTGTTGTTAGGGGCATAGAGTCAGTTCTGAGTCATAGTGACCCTATATACAACAGAACAAAACACTCACCAATTCTGTGCCAGGTACATGATCCTTTTTTTATGTTTAAGCCCATTGTTGAAGATATTGTGTCGATCCATCTATTTGAGGGTCTTCCTTTTTTATTTTTTGTTTTTGTTTACCTGCCACTCTCCCAAACATGATGTTCTTCTCCAGGGATTGGTCTCTCCTGACCACATGTCCAAAATACATAAGACCTAGTCTAGCCATCCTTGAATTCAAGGAGAACTCTGATTGCACTTCTAGGGACAGATCTGTTGGATATTCTGGAAGTCCATGATATATTCAATATTTGTCCCCAGCACCATAATTCAAAAGCATCAATTAATCTCTTGTCTCCTTTATTTAACGTTCAGTCTCACAAGCATATGATGTATCTGAAAATACCATGGCATAAGTCAGGCACACCTTCACCTTCAATGTAACATCTTTCCTTTTCAACATTTCAAAGATGTCTTTTGACACTGCTTTTCCCAAGGCAATGTGTCTTTTGATTCTTGACTACTTCTTCCACAGATGTTGATGGTATGAAAAAGTAAGGCAAAATCTTGGACAATCTCAATCTTTTCTCCACTTACCATGAAGTTGTGTACTGACCCAGTGGTAAGGACCTTTTGTTGATGTAGAGGGGGAATCCAGACTGGAAGCAATGTTCTTTGACTTTCTTCAGTAAATATGTCAAATCCTCTTCACTTTCAGCAAGCAGAGTTGTGTCATGTGCATGATGCAGGATGTTAATGAATCTTCCTCTAATCCTGATGCCATGTTCTTCATCATAAAGTCCAGTTTCTCAAATTGTTTGCTCAGCATAGAGATTGAAGAGCTATGGTAAAATGATACAGCCCTGATGCAAAACTTGCTTGACTTTCAAACAGGCAATGTTTCCTTGTTCTGTTCATATTACTATCTCCTGGTCCATGTACACTTTTCTTATGAGTACAATTAATTTTTCTGGTATTCTCATTCTTCACAATGTTATTCATAATTTGTTATGAGCTACACAGCCAAATACCTTTCCATAGTTGATAAAAATAGATAGATATCATTCTGGTATTCTCTGATTTTGGCTAAATCTATCTGACATCAGCAATGATGTCCCTAGTTGCTCACCCTCTTCTGAAACTGTCTTGATTCTCTAGCAGTTCCCTGTCCATGTACTGCTGTAGTCACTTTTGAATGATCTTTAGTAAAATTTTGCTTGTATGTGATAATAAAGACATTCTTTGATAGTTTTGACATTCAGTTGGATCCCCTTTCTTGGGAATAGGTACAAATATGTATCTCTTCCAGTCAGTTGGCCAGGTAGCTGTTTTCCAAATCTCTTGGAATAAAGAAGTTAGTACCTTCAATGCTGCATCTGTTTATTGAAGTATCTCTATTGGTATTCTATCAATTCCTGAAGCCTTATGTTTCATCGTTTCCTTCAAGGCAGCTTCCACTTCATCCTTCAATACCATTGGTTTCTGATCATATGCAACCTCTTGAAATGGTTGGTCATCCACCAATTCTTTTTGGTATATGACAGTGTATTCCTTCCATCTTCTTTTGACATTTCCTATCTCCAGCTTTTGCACATGTCATTATACTATTTGAGGTTTTTTTTCTTCTTGAGCTGCCCTTTGTAACTTTCTGTATAGTTTCTTAACTTCATCATGTATTCCTTTTATTTTAGCTACTCAATGTTCAAGGGCAATTTTCAGAGTCTGTTTTGGCACATCATTTGGTCTTATTTTCTTGTCTTTTAAATAACCTTTTGCTTTCCTCATGAATGATGTCTTTGATGTCATGCCTCAACTGGTCTTCTATCATTAGTGTCTAATTCACCAATCCTGTCTTGTGGTGGTTTCTAAATTCAGATAGGATATACTCTAGGTCATACCTTGGCTCTCATGCACATCTTTTAGTTTTCTTCAGTTTTACTTTAAACCTGAATATGAGCAGTTGATGGTCTGATCCACAATGAGTGCCTTGTCGTCTTCTGACATTTGATATTGAGCTTTTCCATCATCTCTGTCTACAAATTTCATCAATTTGGTTCCTATATGTTCTATCTGGTGCTTTCATTGTGTATAGTCAACACTTTTGTTGTTGAAAAAATATCCTTGCATTGAAAATGTCACTTTCTGACAAAATTCTATCATTGGATTTCCAGCCTCATTTCTGTCACAAAGACCGTATTTTCTGACGATTGTGCTTTCTTTTTTGTTACTGACTTTTGCATTTCAGTCACTAGTAATTATGAGTACATCAATATGGAATGTATGATCTATTTCAGATTGCAGAAAATAGTAAAAATCTCCTGTCTTCTTTTGTAGCTTTAGTAGTGGGTGAGTTTATTCCTTGTAAGCATATGGATATTATTCTGTCACTGAGAGCATTGTACTTCAGGATAGATATGGAAATGTAATTTTTTATGATGAATACAAACTCATTTCTCTTTAAGTTTCATTCCTGGCATAGTAGACCATATAATTACTGATTCAAAATGGCCAATGCTAGTCCATTTTAGCTTATTGATGCCTAGAGTATTGATGTTTATGTACTCCATTTATCTTTTGATGATTTTAAATTTTTGTACATTCATACTCTGTATATTCTATGTTCTAATTATTAATGGGTGTTTACAGTTATCTCTTCTCATTTTGAGTCATGCCATATCAACAAACAAGGTCCTAGAAGCTTTACTCCATTCTTGTCATTAAGATCAACTCTTCTTTGAGGAAGCACCTGTTCCCTAGTTGTCTTTTGAGTGCCTTCTACCCTGCAGGGCTTATTTTCTGGCATTATTTCTGGCATTGTATCTCTGTTATTCATAGAGTTTACAGTGGTTACTTGTTTTGAGAGTTGGCTGCCAGGTCTTTCTCCCTATTCTGTCTTAGTCTTAAACCTGACCACCATGGGTGACCCTGCTAGTATCTGAGATACTGGTGGCATAGTGTTTTCAGCATCAAAGCAACATGCTACCCCCACAGTATGGCAAACTGACAGACAAGTAGGGGTAACAAAGTAGCACGATACAAAATTAACATACAAAAATCAGTAGCATTTCATTATATCAGTAATGACCAAGCAGAATTAGGAACTAGTAAAACAGTTCCATTCACAATGGCTTCAAAACAAATAAAATACTTGGGAATAAACTTGGCAAAGGAAGTGAAAGACCTCTACAATGAAAACATTAAAATACTACAGAAAGAAATTGAGGAAGACACCATAAGTTGGAAAGATCTCCAATGATCATGGGTAGAAAGAACTAATACTGTGACCATGGCTATATTACCAAATGCAATCCACATCCAAATCCCAATGACATTATTCACAGAAATAGAGAAAATAATCCTAAAATTCATATAGAAGCACCAAAGAAACCAAATCACTACTGTTCTGAGCAGAAAGAACAATGAAGGAGTCATCACAATTCTTCATTTAAAATCATATTACAAAGTACAGTAATAAAAACTGCATGGTCTTGGTATAAAAAGGACATGTAGGCAAATGGAACAGAATAGAGGACTGAGAAATAAACTCATTCAACAACAGCCGCCTGTTGTTTGACAAAAGTACCAAAAATATAATTTGAAGAAAAGTTGCCTTCTTCCACTGGTGCTGGCAGAACTGGAAATCCTTATGTAGAGAACTGAAACTAGATCCCTCTCTCTCACCTTGTACAAAAATCAGTTCAAAGTAGACTAAATACCTTAATGCAAAACCTGAAATTTTGAAAGTGCTAGAGGAAAGCATGGTGAAAATACTTCAAGACATAGACAAAGCAAAGACTTTCTGAATAGGACCCTAAGAGCAAGAAAACAATAGCAAGAATTGAGAAATTGGATTTCATTAAATTAAAAAGATTTTGCACAACAAAGGACACAATGGTCAGAGTGAAGAGAAAGCCTACGGAGTGGGAGATTATTTTTGTCAGCTATACATCAGACAGGGGATTATTATCTAGCATGTATGAAGAGCTCAAAAATTAATCACCAAAAAAGTAAAATATCCAATCAAAAAATGAGCAAAAGACCTGAACAGAGACTTCTCAAAAGAATAAATACAAATGGCCAAAAATCATATGAAAAAATATTCAACATCCTTAGCCATCAGGAAAATGCAAATCAAAACTACATGGAGATACCATCTTCCTCCAGTCAGAATGGCTAGCATCAACAAAACAAACCAAAACAAATGCTCATGAGGATGCAGAGAGAAAGGAACCCTACTATATTGTAGGTAGAAACACAAGTTGATGGGAATCAGTTCGGCGGTTCCTTGTTCCTCAAAATCTAAAATAGGACTACCATATGACCTGGCTCTACCACTCCCCAGTATATATCCTAAGGAATATAAATTAATATACCATCAAGATACCTAGTCATCTATGTTTATTGTAGCATTATTCACAATAGCCAATACATGAAATCAACCTAGGTATCCATCAACAGATGAGTGAATTAAGAAATTGTGATATAGATAGATTACAAAGTTGTATTCAGCCATGAAGAAGGAAAAAATTATTTCATTTGCTGGAAAATGGATAGAAATTTAAGATTAATAACCCTCACAAATATTCCCCCAAAGTATGTTTATTGTTGTTGTTGTTGTTGTTGTTGTTGTTATTTTGCAGGGGTTAAATCCAGGGAATTGCACATATTTTGCATGTACTCTACAACTGAGCTGTACTCCTTAGCCCCAATTTTTATTTTCTATCTGGAGACACAGTCTCCCTAATCTATGCAGGCCGCATTTAATTGTGATTTTTCTGCCTCTGCCTCCTGAGTTACTGGGATTACAGGTGTGTGCCACCATGCCCAGCGAAGTATGTTAGTTTTGAAGAGACATTTACATGTAATTATAAACATTAAAGTCTACATGTTAAAAATATTATTAATATTATCCCATTGATTAATGGTAGCTTATTTTCAGATAGATATTAAAATTAGCATGCCAAGAGGATGATATATGGTACCAATTACAAGTAGAGGCACTAGTTGTACTGATTACAAATACTAATTAGATTTTTTACCTTAAAATTTAACTAAGCCACATACTGGGCTGAGCTTTATCTCAGTTGGTAGAGTGCTGCTCTGTGCTCTCGGAGGCTCGGGTTCAACTCCAAGCACTGCAAAAATGGGAAGACCAGGCAACCCACTCCTGAAATAAACCCAAAGTAATTAGCCATTGCAAACCTTGTGAATACCAGAGGAGCACTGACACAGTGATGGGCATGGCACAGTGCTGAGGAGTGTTTCTTTCTGTTGTATATAGAGTCACTATGAATTGGACCCAACATGCACACAAACATCAACAATAAGCCACATACTAGCGAGTTAGACAATTTCTGCAAGAATAGTTTTCTCATCTACCAAATAGTTCCTAAACCTGAAGGCTGTTGTAAAAATGAAATTAGATAATGTGTATAAACTCCTTAGAATTCATTAAATATTAGCTATTGTTATTACAGAACATTAAAATTTGCAGAAATATAAATAAGCTTGTACATGTTTTGATTTATTTGCCACAATGTCAATAACATTACAAGTGGAAAATTAATAGTGTATTTAAAGAAGGTGGTATTTTCATCTTGTTTTTTTATCTTCTGCAGAAATAATATGGTTATTTTTAATCTGTTGTTGAAGTACTTATGAAACTACTAACAAAACAGATATTCAATATATTCCCAGATATGATGTTTCTCTAGTTAATTTAACTGCTCATTTCCTAATGTTGTTGTTGTTAGTTGCCATCAAGTTGGTGCCCGACTCAAAGTAACCCTACATGTTGTTGTTGTTAGGTGCCGTCGAGTCGGTATCCGACTCATAGCGACCCTCATAGGGTTTTCAATGGCTGACTGTTTCGGGATTGCCTCGGGAGTGGATTGCCAGGTCCTTCTCCCATTTTTGCGGTGCTGGGAGTTGAACCCGGGACCTCAGAGACTGCAGCGCAGCGCTCTACCAACTGAGCTAAATCCCAGCAACCCTACATACAACAGGTAAAACACAATTTTCAGTGCTTCTCTTAGTATTCATAGGGTTTTCAATGGCTGACTGTTTTTTGAGCGGCTGCTGGTTCCTTCTCCTCAGCCTACAGGACCTGGTGTTCCTGTAGGAGTCTCCTATCCTAGTACTAACCAGGCCTGACCCTGCTTAACATCTGAGATCTGATGGGATAGGGTGCCACAATAGTATGGCTGCAGGCAACATTTCCTAATACCAAGCCTATATAAACTGAAGCTCTAGCAAATTTTTTTGTACACATCATAATCAAAAAGTGACAATATAACATGCTAATCCAATTAAAATCAAAATATAAAACCTGCCAAGACTTGACTTTTACTAACACTATGTTGGAACAACACAAAAGGAACCACATTGACTCTATGCTGACTTGATTATCTAATGGACTTTCCAGGTTGAATAGTTGAATAACTATTAAAGAGAGATAATTTTGTGATTAAGATTGGGATTTCATTTTACACTCTGAAGTACTTACTCATGGGAATAATTTTCCCATTGTGGGCATAATTAGCCATTTTCCGGTGATTTTGGTCACTCCCTTTTTATTTGAGAAAGGCAAGTGGCCAAATGCATCCCAATTAGTACAAGGTGGGAGGGAGCCTGAAAAAAATGCTTTGTATTTGGTGGAACACACTCCCTCCAAGAGATCTCATATGGAAAGAATTAATTGCTCAAAGAGCACAGAAACCAAACACATCTTTCCAATTCTTTGGACTGGGAGTTTTACACACCTTTCTTTTCCACAAAACGTAGAGCAAAATTCTATGAGAAAACACATTTTCTTCCACCAACAATAAAATTAGAAAAATAATTTTTAATTTTAAATTGTTTTGTTTTTAACTAATGCATAAAATTACGCATATGTACAGATACTATGTGATGTTTTCATTCATGTGTACACTGCGTAATTTTCAAATCAGGGTAAACATATTTATTTCCTGAAACATTTATCATTTCTTTATGGTAAAAACATTCAAAATCTTTCCAGCTTTTAAAAAATATTTACATCATCATTATCTATAGTCACCTTACTATGCAATAGAACACCAGAACTTTCTGCTCCGATTTAACTCTAACTTAGTACCCATTAATCAACCTTACCCTGTCCCTCCCTCCTTACTACTCTACCTAGTTTCTGGCAACCACCTGTCAATGAGGTCAACATTTTTAGGTTCAACATATGAATGAGATCATGTAATACTTGTCTTTGGACACCTGGCTTATTTCATTTAGCATATTACCTCCAGAGAAAATATTTAATTTTGCTGTAATTTTAAGTTTCATAGTAGTCTATGATCAAAGTTATGTTGTTTTTGTTGTATGAGGCTTCCAGTCTCTTTCAAACTAAAATTTATACAACACCTATTAGCAGATTTCAATATTTAAAAAGCACAGGACTTATGTTGATCTTGCATGTAGCATAGCTTTTTTAATTTTGCTACCCTGGAAAAATAAAGTATATTCTTATGGGGGAATTTATTCCCTCTGCTTCCAGTGATACTGCTCTTCTAGTCACTTGAAAAAAAAAAAAAAAAACCTCAATTTTATTTGCATCAAGAAGATGCAATTCAAAACCACAACAAGATACCACTTCCTACCCACTAGATAGAGTTATGATTTTTTTTAAGAAGCCATTAAGAAGTGTAAGAAAGGGTATGAAGAAACTCAAACATTGCTGGTAGAAGTGGAAAATGATGCAGTCACTGCATTATACTAAGTAAGAGCCAATCAAAAAAGACGTATTTTATATGAAAGGTCCACAGTAGGCAAATCTCTGGAAATGGAGGGTTATTAGTCATTGTCTAAGACTGGGTAAGGGTGGCCACAGGGAAGGCCTGCTGATGGGTACAAGGGTCCTTTGGGTAATGAAATGTTCCAAAGTCAGATTGTGGTGATAGTTGCACAACTCTGAGAAATTATTAAAATCATCGATTTGTACACTATAAGTGAGTGAGCTATGTGTTATGTGATTTATATCTTTAAAAAGCTGCTTTGTGAAAAATAAATGCCAAAAAGGCATGTATACCTAATGAAGAATTAACATGACTAGAACATCTACTTCTTTCTCCAGCCCCTCTTTTCTATCTCTTTTTTCTCTCCTTTATTAGAGAGAAAGAGAGAATAGACACATGGTAAAATAAAACACATTGATCCCCAAATTTGCCTTGCTTATATATTATGGACGTTAACTCTTGAATTGTTCCTTCAATTTGATGCATTATTTCATGTTCAACAACAACAAAGTTAACTGTACTTTATGTAGATATAGCTGGCTTGATTTGTAAAGAAAAACGCATTTTCTTAAAGTTTGTTTTCATAACCTACATTTCAATTCATGTAAACTTTAAGTTATAAAAATAACAAATAACAACTGAGACAAAAGGTCTAGCTATATATAATTCCCTTTAGATAGGATTTATAATTGCTTAATTTTTTTCTCCTGTCAGTAATTTTATTGTTTGCATTTTTGAGTTTGTTTTTACATTTCCATTTCTTATGGTAGCGAAAAACTGGAATTTTATATACAACATATATATTTTATTCCACTTATGACATATTTTAAAACCTACAAACAATAATATCAAAAATATAAGAAATATTAGCAAGAAAGAAAAGAAAAAGAAAAAATACCAAATGTGGTTCATTTTTGGAAATTAACCCAGAAATTTTTTATCTCAATCATTCTCAAAGAAATTTTTATCTCAATTATTTCTCTTCTGTGGTAATATGTAGTATGTCCTTTCTCCCTTCTTTCTACGATTTCTTTCTATCCTTCTGGTTGGAAGGAAGGAAAGAAGGGAAGGAGGGAGGGAGAGGTGAGGAAGAAATGAAGACAGAAGGTAGAGAAGGAGGAAGAGATGGAGGGAGGAAAGAAGGAAGGAGAGAGAAAAATTACTTTATGTATCTCAGGTAAATACACATTTAAAATGAACTTTTCTGCTATTTCTATAAAGAAGCAAACAAAATATTGATAGTATTGAAATTTGTTCTTCTATAGTGCCTCATCTTCTTTCATTCATTAAACATAATTTCAGCTCAGTGCTTTTTAAAATAGTCATATATTCATTCATTAACTAATATTTATTTATAATCTAATGTGTTCCAAAGCTATGTTAAGAAGTAGAGATCCAGAAATGCTAGTTTTTGCTCTGAGATAAAACATTGTAGGGGGATAAATATGTACAAATGTGAATAATAATAGCTTTATGAGTAGTCAATAAATATTTATTGTCTAACTGACCAGATGTAATGATGCATTTTACATGGGGGAAATATATGGTCCCCTCCATGTATGTGAGTATATCTTCAGTGAGTATTTGTGAGAGAAGAGTGGAGAGGAGAAATGAGAGACAGACAGGATGTGCATACATGATAGGTGGAGGAGAGACAAGAACATAGAAACAAAATAATGATGGTAATTTCTGTCATATAGATGAGTTTTAATTTAATGCTCTAGAATAAGGATTTTTACTTTGAATGTCTATTTTGATTTACTGGTATAAGCAGCCAGAATTTCCATACTGAACAGCGTTAAAGTTAGTCTAGATGTGATGAGAAAGAGTCCCAGATGCAATGTCTGCCATGGGCACAATGTTGAAAAGAAATATTTATTCCATGTAGTTGCTAACCTTCTTAACAAAAGTGAATAATAATTGTAGGAGAATTAAGCACTAGGCCAATATGACATGATTTTCATTTTTGAAATGAGAAAGATTAATTCAGATAAATTAGAAGTCTATTACAGATAATTCTAAGTGAAAAAGGCAAGGAAATTATCATGAGGGTTGGAACTAAGAATAATAATGGAGATGGAAAGTGCTATGAATGAAATGTTTGTGTCTACCCCCACCTCCAATTTTTAAGTTAAAATCCTAACCCTCAATATGATGGTATTTGGAGGTGGATGCTTCAAGGTAATTAGTTTAGATAAAATCAGGAGGATGGAGCCCCTGATGATAGAATTAAGGAGTTCATAAAAAGAGGAAAAACCCAGAAGGGGTGGGTGTGTCTGTGTGTGTCTCTGTGTGTCTGTGTGTGTGTATGTACCACCAAGATAATGCCATGTGAGGACATGACTGTGAGGATTCCTCACTAAGAACACAGCCATGGTTGTACTTGACTTTATCTTTGTAATTGGTAAAGTTGTTTAAATCACTCAATCTATAGTCATCCCTTACAGCAGGCAAAACTAAGACAGAGAAGCATATTTAAAAGTCAGAGATATTAAAAAGTTTTCATTTATAATGACATGAGAACTTAGTGATTGTAAGAAACCTAGCTAGAGGACCAGAATTCTATCATGGGTGTCTAGATAGGTTCCAGCAGTAATTCAGGGAATACAGCAGAAGAAAATGGTGGTGGGGAGATATATGAGTACAGTTCAGATATCTTGAGAGAAAAATGTCTAGAGTGTTTGTCTTCATAGTCAAGAGGTAGATAAAAAGGGCATTAAGGTGGAGTTTTCACCTATCATTATTTAGTAGGATACTACAAAAGAAAGATGACATTTTTTCCAGAAAGAATTCTCTATATTGGGAAGGGAGAAGACCGTGTATTCTAAATTATGTGTATGTGAATTAAATTAGAACACATTTCAAAAGTTAGTGTTTAAGGAATTCAAAGTGAGTAAGGTTGTGTGTTGGAAGGGAATGGAGGCAAGAGCTTTCTAGGGATGAAGAAGCAAAACTACACAGTCATTGATACAGGAATTGGCTGTTTGACTGAAGGTAAAGATACTATTCAGTAAGGAACTTGAGTGTTTGGGGAAGTAATGGGTGCAAACCTGGAGGTACAACTCAAAGCATTTGCTGGACACTGTCCCACGACGCACTCTATGAACAGCTGTAATTTTGCACACACCAAGTACAGTTTATTTTTAATTATTTACTCCTATAACTAAGTCTGGGTTGTAGTTTAAAAATAGATTTTCCAGTGCAAAAGAGGAAGGAGTTCCTTGCTGAATTAAGCCTGGCTTAAGTGAGAACTGTCTGGTAAGAACAACAAGTTCCCTGTGAAAAAGGTGGCAAATCCATTTCAGTGAGTCTAACCTTTATGGAGTGCTATTATCAACTCAATTGTATGTTTTTTCCTGTTGCACAAACATGTTCCCAAAAGACTTTTAAAATAGCTTTCTTTCCTGCTAAACTGTTGTGCCAAGCACTTTTTCTGATTCTCAGCCTTAACTGGACCAGGATGTGTTTAAGGAAAAAAAAAGTGTCCTGTCATGCTTGACAAGTTTTAATTAGTCTTAACAACAACAGTGAAACATTTTCCTAACCTAGCTGCTCCTTCCCTCACTCAATCTTCAGACAGTGCATTTTTATCAAAATGCAATATAGCCTGAAGAAAATGAAGGAGTAACAGATTCCCCAAAAGTCATCACACTAAGTCAAGGCATCTAATGAAAAAATGTGTCCACCCAAGTAGAATTTTCTTCCAAAGAAAGATAAAACAATCACAACATAAAATAACCTTTTTGTAAAAGTTAAAATGTCCTAAGAAAAATAAAATCAAATGAAGCTACATTTGGTAGTCCCAGCACTCGGGAGGCTGAGCAGGGAAGATCACTTGAGGCCATGAATTGAAGAGTTGACAACACATTAGGACTGGAGATTAAATACCATACTTACTATACTATACTATACTATATACTATATACTATATACTATACTATATATACTATACTATATACTATACTTACCATACCATACTATGATCAATAGGTCATCAAAGAAATCAGAAAGGAAATTAAAAAGGTCCTTCAATCAGAAGGTGATGAAAACACAACCTACCAAAATGTATGGGATACAGCAAAGGCAGTTCTAGGAAGGAAGTTCATAGCCATGAATGCCTACATTATAAAGATAAGAAAGCCCCAATTAAATGACTTAATGACACCACACAACAGAAGAAAGACAGCAAGAAGCCAACTACAAAATTAGCACACAAAAAGAAGATCAAGGCAGAGATTAACAAAATAGAGATTAAAAGGATAATATAAAAATTAATGAAACTAAAAGTTTGTGCTTTGAAAATACAAAGAAAACTTACACTCCCTTAGCCAAACTCACCAAAAAAGAGTAAAGAGTTCCAAATTAATAAAATTAAAGATGAAAGGGAGTCATAGCAACTGATACTAATGAAGTATAGAAGATCATAAGAGACTACTTTGAGAACTTGTGTTGTAGTTAGGTGCCATCAAGTCAGATCTAACTCATAACAACCCTCTATACAACAGAACAAAACACTCCCCAACACTTGTGCCATGCTCAACACTATGTCAGTGCTTCTCTGCTATTCATAAGGTTTTCAATGGCTGATTGTTTTGGGATTGCTTCAGGAGTAGGCTGCCATATCCTTCTCCCATATTTGTGGTGCTGGAGATCAAACTCAGGGCCTCAGAGAGCACAGAGCATCACTCAACCAACTAAGTTAAACCCTAGGTCCTTGAGAACTTATACTCTACCAAAAGTGAAAATACAGAAGAAATGGATAAATTCCTTAATATTATGGCCTACCAAAATTAAATCTTGAAGATATAAACAAGTTAAACGGACATATAGCAAGCAATGAAATTGAGGCAGTTATAAAGAACCTCCCAACAAAGAAAAGCCCAAGTTCTAATGGGTTCACAGCTGAATTCCATGAAACCTTTTAAGAAGAATTAATATGTGTTCTTCTCAAATTATCCCATAAAATAGAAAGGGAAGTTACACTTCCAAATCCGTTTAATGAGGCCAGTGTCACCCTGATACCAAAACAAGGTAAGGACAAAAAATGAAAGCTATAGATCAATTTCCCTGATGAACATTGACACAAAAATTTTCCATTAAATTCTTGCAAACTGAATACAGAAACACATAAAAAAGATCATACACCATGATCAGGTGGGTTTCATTCTGCAAATCGATTAATGTAATTCAACATATCAAGAGACAGACAGAAATCACATAATCATCTCAATTGATGCTGAAAAAGCTTTCAACAAAGTTCAACATCCTTTCATGATAAAAGTCCTGAAGAAACTAGATATGGGAGGAACATATCTCAACATCATATAAGCCATATATAACAAACCGATAGCCAAAATCATTTTAAATGGGGCCATATTAAAAATGGGAGAAAATTGATTGGGAACAAGTCAAGGATAACCACATTCTCCTCTCTTATTCAATTTTGTGATTAAAGTTCTAGCCAGAGCTATCAGGCAAGGGAAAGAAAGACAAGGGATACAAATAGGAAAAGAAGAGTTCAAATTATCCCTACTTGCAGATGACATGATCATATAACTAAAATTCCACTGGGAAACCCTTAGAGTTAAGTAGCTCCTTCAGCAAAGTTGTTTCTAAGGTGTTAGTGAGTTGGGTCTGAACCCTCATAGAGTTTTCAGTGGCTGATTGGTTCAGGAGTGGACTGCTATATCCTTCTCCCATTTGTGTGGTTCTAGAGATTGAACCAGGGCCTCAGTGCAGAGCATCACTCTACCAACTAAGCCAAACCTCAGCCCTTCAGAAAAGTAGCAGTATACAAAATTAACACTGAAAGTAGCATTTCTTTACACCAATAACAAACAAGAAAAGAAATAAATCAAAACAACAATTCTGTACACAGTAGCCGACCAAAAATTAAGTATTTAGAAATCAATCTAACCAAAGATCCTAAATATCTCTACAAAGCAAACTTGAAAACA
The DNA here is from genome assembly GCA_007922755.1 of Pedetes capensis. Classification (NCBI taxonomy): domain Eukaryota; kingdom Metazoa; phylum Chordata; class Mammalia; order Rodentia; family Pedetidae; genus Pedetes; species Pedetes capensis. Next base: position 14,786 of record VMDO01020324.1, on the reverse strand, counting down.
AAGGAAAAAAATCACAGAAGATACTAGAAGATGGAAGGATCTCCCTTGCTCATGGATCAGAAGAATTAATATTGTGAAAATGGCTATACTACCAAAAGCAAATGGGAGAAGGGCCTGGCAATCCACTCCCAAGGCAATCCTGAAACAGTCAGCCATTGAAAACCCTATGAGGGTCGCTATGAGTCAGATACCAACTCGACAGCACCTAACAACAACAACAACAACAACAACCAAAAGCAAACTACAGATTCAATGCAATCCCCATCAAAATCCCAATGATATACTTCATAGAAATAGAAATAATCTTAAAATTTGTATGGAAGCACAAAACACCACAAAGAGACAAAACAATCATAAGCAGCAAAAACATTGCAGGAGACATCACAATATCTGACTTCAAACTATACTACAGGGTCATCAAAAAATAACTTGGTATTGGCACAAAAATAGGCATGAAGATCAACATAACACAATAGATGACCCAGATATACACCCACACAGCCACCTGATCTTTGACAAAGGGACCAAAGACATATATTGGAGAAAAGATAGCCTTTTAAACAAATGGTGCTGGGAAAATTGGATATCTATATTTGAAGAATGAACATAGGCCCACACCTATCTATCTATATGAGAACCAGCTCAAAATGTATCAGATACCTTAACATAAAACTGGAAATTTTTGAAGTACTAGAAGAAAAGATAGGGAACACACTCCAACACATAACTACTGGCAAGTACTGCCTTAACAAGACTCCAGTGGTCCAGGAGACTGCACCAAGAATCAACAAATGGTATTACATAAAACTAAAAAGCTTCTTTGCAGCAAAGGAAACAATTAATAAAAGAAGAGCCTACAGAATGGGAGAAAATCTTCACATTTTACACTCTAGAGAGAGGATTCATTTCTAGAATATACAAAGAACTCAAAAAATTAAACAACAAAGCAACAAATAATCCAATCAACAAATGGGCAATGGAACTGAACAGATAGTTCCCAGAGGAATAAACACAAATGGCAATAAACACATAAAAAAATGTTCAATATCCCTAGCTATTAGGGAAATGAAAATCAAAACTACACTGAGATTCCATCTCACTCCAGTAAGAATGGCCAAGATTAACAAAACAAATAACAACATATGCCGCAGAGGATGTGGAGAAAAAGGAAATCTTTTTTTATTGGAAATTTTTAATGTACACCTTAATGTGATTCATTCTGACATGCTTTTCATTGTGACATTTCCATATATGCATTTTGTTGTACATTATACATAAGCTCCTCCTTACCCTTTTGTGTGCTTCCTACCTCCACCCCCCCATCAAAGACTTCTCTTCCATTTACTTATCTTTTTATGGTATTATTTTTCTCTATATACTTGGGTTCCAGTTCTATTTAAGACAGAAACTTTTTCTGTGGTGAACTTTCTTTTTACATTGTCAGAACTATTACATGAATTTTCTAGACCATCCATAATGCCATTCTTAGGTTTTTTTCTTTTATTATGATCCGACCTTTGTACAGGATTTTTTCCTTCTTATAATTTCGATTCAGCTCCCACATATGAGTGAGAACATGTGGTGTTTCTCTTTCTGAGCTTGTGTTCATTCACTTAAAATGATTTTCTCCAATTCCTTCCACTTTGCTGCAAATGGCATTATTTCATTTTTTGATTGCTGAGTAGTATTCCATTGTGTATGTGTACCCTAGCTTTTTCTCTCTCTTTTTTTTTTTTTTTTTTTTTTTTTTTTTTTTTTTTTTTTTTTTTTTTTTTTTTTTTTTTTTTTTTTTTTTGCGGTACTGGTGGTTGAACCCAGGACTCCATGCTTGCATGCTTTGCAAGTGCTGGACCACTGAGCTGCGCCCCCAGACCATTTTTTTTTTACTTTTTTGAGACAGGGTCTTGCTAAGTTAAGCAGACTGCCTCTGGTCTCTAACTTGGGATCCTCCTGTCTCCACCTCCCGAGATGCTGGGATTACAGGTGTGCACCACTGTACCTGGTGCAGTTTTTTTATATATTTTTCTGTTGATGGGCACTTTGGTTGATTCCATATCCTTGCTATTGTGAAAAGTGCTGCATTGAACATGGAAATGCAGGTGTCCCTGTGGTATGATGACACATCTCCCTTTGGGTAAATTCCCAATAGTGTTATAGCTGGGTCATACAGAAGATCAGTTTTTAGTTTTTTAAGATACCTCCATATTGATTTCCACAGTGGTTGGACCAATTTACTGCTCCACCAATAATATAAGAGTGTTCCCAAGAAAAAGGAAATCTTTTACACTGCTGGTGTGACTGTAAATTAGTTCAGCCACTATGGAAATCAATATGGAGGTACCTTGGTGTCGTTAGGTGCCGTTAAGTGGTGTCCAACTGACAGAGACCCTTATAGGGTTTTCAGGGGCTGAATGTTTGCAGGGTTGCCTCAGGAGTGGATTGCCACATCTTTCTCCCATGTGGAGATACCTTAGAAAATTAAAAATAGATCTTCTATATGATCCAGCTATACCACTTCTAGGAATATACTCCAAGGGAGATAAGTCATCATACCACAAGGACACCTGCACTTCAGTATTAATGCCACACTCTTCATAATTGCTAGGGTATGGCGCTAACCTACATGTCCATCAAGGATTGGAGAGAGGATTGGATTTAAAAATTGTGGCATATGTACACAATGGAATATTACTCAGTGAAGTAGAATGAAAGTGAAGAAGAAAGTGAAGAAGAATGAAATTATATCATTTGCTGCAAAATGGATGGAACTGGAGAGAATCACTTTAAGCAATATAGTTCAGATTAAAAAAGAGAAGTACCACATGTTCTCTCTGGTGTTGTTATTGTGTGCCCTTATGGCGGGTCCAACTCATAGCAACCTTCTTAGAGGTTTCAATGGTTGTTTTGGAATTGCTTCGAGAGAGGATTGCCACATCCCTGTCCTGTTTTTGCAGTGTGGGAGACCAAACTTGGGTCTTCAGAGAGTGTGGTGCAGCATTCTACCAATTGAACTAAACCACTTTGGCAGCTAAATCTACGTTAAGGGAAAAAATTATAGATAAATATATACGTGTATGGATATACGTACAATCATACTTGTCTAAGATTGGAAAATACAAGTGTGCCCAATATTAGGGAGAAAGGTACTCATAGGAGGCACTGGATGATGGAGAATGGGCGAGGGCCTGGGGAAGAATACACAGGGGTAAGAATAGAAAGAAAAAATGCAAAATATAAGAAGCAACTCTATGAAAATACAAAACAAAAAAGAAGGGAAAAGAAAAGGGAAAAAATCATGGTGTAACCCATGGTTACATGTGACTATCATTACATGTTAATTAAAATTTTCACCTTTCGATTATTTATTTATTTATTTTCTTGTTTTTATTTTGTTCCATAAAATGTTTAAGGAGATGGAAATGTAAGCAATACTGATTTGATAATTGAATAATGGACATATCAGTTGACTTATCACTCTGTACCCCTCCAACATGTATAAATAAAATACTAATAAAAAGTATACAATTGCTGTCTAGGTGCCTAATAAGTCTTTTTCCCCCTTTACTTTCTTTCTACTTTAAAATTTTTGTTCTGGAAAGTAAATAAGCCTAACCAACATCCCGAGGTCTATCTTGGTTATTTCAAAATGAACCCCATGCTTTGATGGTGTAGATTTCTTAAACTGTAATGTAGCTTGTAGCATTATGTGTGTCTTTCTTTGCAGTAAGAAATTTCTTTGACAAAAGTGTTCTTGAGTTGTAAAAACAATGGTGATATCAAAAGAAAAAAATAGATAAAACTAAGAAAAATATAAATACCATCTGATAGATACTTCTGTGGAGGCTTTGGCTGGAAAACTCGCATGAGGCTGTGTGCAGCAGGAGTTAAATATAGTTAGCTAAATGGTAAGCCATTTTTGGCAGCAGATAACAACAATTAAATAAAATAGCAGTAGGGGAGTTCTATTGGAAAAAAGATAGAAAAAAAGTAGAAAGCAAGATTCAGGGCAGCGAGCACAGGTAGGCTCTGGTTTTGGATTCCATTTGCTGTATTCACTGTCAAAATAGGCAGTAACCTAACCTGCAACAATCACCTTGAAGTCTGTAAGTGTAAGATGGGGATAGTGGAGGTATTATAAGCATAGAGTAAGGGTTACAGGAAATAACTCACACAGTCACCCATCACACAAAATGTTTGGGAAGTGATGATTACTCAATAAGTAGATGTCTCTCCCCACAGCAAAAAGGGAAGGTCTTGGTTTGTTTTAATTGGCCCCAGTTAAGAGACTTGTAATTTTGAGTAAAATTATATGGAACATTTAACGCTGTCAATTTCCCAGCTTTCTGCAAAGAAAGGCTTTTGGGCTACTAGAGGGACTAAGAATTATAATATTCAAAAGAAATGTGAGGATGTCTCTAAAATCATTTCTTTTCTAAATAAAACTACTTTGCTTTGTACACATAACTGATCCTTGCTCTGTTTCTTTGGTCCTTTTAACACACGCGCGCGTGCGCGCACATACACGCGCGCGCGCGCGCGCGCGCGCGCACACACACACACACACACACACACACACACACACACACATATATTTTCATTCCAATTGGGAGAAGGATTCAGCAGCCCGTTCCAAAAAACCATTCAGCCCATGGAAACTACGAATAGTAGAGAAGCACCGACAATACTGTTTCACCTGTTGTACAAAGAGTCACTTTGAGTTGGACACTGATTTGATGGCACCCAACGATGACAACATATCATGCCAAAGACAGATTATTAAGGAGGTGAAATCTTTCATGCTTTGTCTCAAACATAGACTGTAAGGAGATTTCTGCATTTGCATTAACAACTTTTGTCTTCCATTTGTTGTTGTTGTTGTTAGGTGCCGTCAAGTCGAGTCCAACTCATAGTAACCCTCATAGGGTTTTCAATGGCTGACTGTTTTCGGGATTGCCTTGGGAGTGGGTTGCCACGTCCTTCTCCCATTTTGTGGTGCTGGGAATCGAACTCAGGACCTCAGAGACTGCAGCGCAGTGCTCTACCAACTGAGCTAAATCCCAGCCCAAAGAATCGGCCATTGTTCCATGTCTTGGAATGGTCTGCCTTTGTTTATACTTGTTGTTGTTGTTAGGTGCCGTGGAGTCGGTATCCGACTCATAGAGACCCTCATAGGGTTTACAATGGCTGACTGTTTTGGGATTGCCTTGGGAGTGGATTGCCAGGCCCTTCTCCCATTTTTGTGGTGCTGGGAATTGAACTCAGGACCTCAGAGACTGCAGTGTAGCGCTCTACCCACTGAGCTAAATCCCAGCCCTTCACATATTGTTCTTGTTAGGTGCCGTCGAGTTGGTATCCGACTCATAGCGACCCTCATAGGGTTTTCAGTGGCTGACTATTTCGGGATTGCCTTGGGAGTGGATTGCCAGGTCCTTCTCCCATTTTTGCGGTGCTGGGAATTGAACTCGGGACCTCAGAGACTGCAGTGCAGTGCTCCACCAACTGAGCTAAATCCCAGCATCTTCCATTTAGTTAACTGAAATCCATTCCTGGATAAAGAAGAAAGCCAGTGAAACTGAAGGTTTCAGATACATCACCTGAAAATAGTAGGTTACCATTTGGAGATAAATTGATGTAGAGATACAATGCTGATGGCTCAAGGACAAAGAAAGAAAACCCTGAAACACTTAAGCCTACATAACTTGGTAGTTAGAAAGAATGTCCATTAATTTCCTGAGCAATACAGAACCCTGAGCAATCCAGAACATTGGAACAACTTGGAAATCTTGTTCTTATGTTTTCTGTTCTCTTGGATGGACTACCTAAGGCCTCTGTGTATCTATATGTAGGAAAGTATGTGTGTAGTGTGTTTGTATGTGCAAATATGCCTTAATCATTTTGGACATTGTAAGTTTCTTTATCTTAATATAAAATAGTATCAATGTGGGGCTATGAAACAGCTAGGCTTTTTCACCTCACTTGTGGAATATCTTGTCAAATTTAATACCATATCATTCCACCACAATTCACAGCAGGAAAACAAAAACAACAAAACAAAACAAACAAATAACAAACAAACCAAAACTTGATGTATATGAAAAAGAACAATTTATCAACTCAAATGAATTTTTAAGTTCAAGAATGATTCAAATAATTTCTTGTTCTGTAACACTGAGTATACTTTGATGGAGCTCTCATTTTATAAAAATTACTTGTAAGAAAACATGAATAAAACAGAATAATCAACTCATTTTAAACTTAAATTCTCTGCAAAAAACAAAGATCTTTGTCACAGAAAATCTTGGGAGCATTATCATTCAGCAAAATGTGGGGTACCAGTTAGGAAAAGGAAGAGGGAAGTTTTTTAAAAAAGAGGAAGTATTGGGAACCTAAATTTACTTATTTTTAGCAATGGTTTTTAAAGTAAACTTCATTGTAATGCTGTCATTGGTACTGAAAAGAACAATAAGTGAAAAAGCTATGCAGTTTGCTCACATTTGTGATGTATATTCTATATGTATGTTAGTCTCTATTTGGGGAAATAAAATTAGAAATCAGCAAGACAGTCTTTTTCAGTTTATTTCATGCCAATGAAAAATTAATGGAATATTGTTGCTGGGTACCATCAAGTTGGATCAGATTCATGGCAACCCTATGTACAACATAACAAAATACTATACAACACTGTGCCATGTACATGATCTTTTTATGTTAGAGCAAAATATTGGAGCCACTGTGTTTTTCTCATTGAGTCATATCACATCAGCAAAAGGAGGTACTGAGTTCTTTATTCTACTTTGAGGAGGCAACTCTTCCACAGTCATTTCTTCAATGCATTCCAACCTGGGGGGCTTATTTTCCCACACTATATTTGACAGTGCTGCTCTGCTATTTATAGGGTTTTCAATAGCTTTTTTTTTTTTTTTTTTTTTTTTGAAATGGGCTGCTGAGTCCTTTTCCCTGGTCTATCTCAGTCTGGAAGCTCAGCTGAAACCTGTCCACCATGGGTGGCCCTGTGGGTATCTGAGATACCAGTTGTATAGCTTTCAGCATCACAGGAACATGCAAGCCCCCAAAGCACAACAAACTGACAGACATGTGGAGAATTAATGGAACAAACATAATTATTACATTAATTAGCCACTTAACTTGGAAATCTTTTAGTCAGGTGTATGAAAAGCAGAATTTTGAGAAAAATAGAACTATTTTGTACAATAATGTTAATGATGCTTTATAGAAGGTCTAATTAATTATTTTTTTCAGGATTTAATTTGGCTTCATGAGTACCAGAAAACCTTGTTTGAATCATTTCTTTCTTTAATTTCCCTCCATATTATGCCTACACCACAGATAGGCTGAATGCATCTTCTTTATGGATCCTCTAATGACACATTCTTATTCTAAATAAAGACAGCTTTGATTAAAAAAAATCTTTTGAGAGTATTTGCATGCATGGTCTTATTAATTATTAGGTCTCTAGGACATTGCCTAGTATGCATTAATCTTCAATAAGTTCATAAGTGAATAAGTAAGTGAAATAATTGTCCATTTACAAAATATGTGGTCATAGTCATTAATAATTTGCATTATTTTAATTCTTTACAAAGACTGATCACATCAAAATTCACAGGTATTTAGGGAAAGTCCCCATGTGTCTGTCATCTTTTCATGATGTGGGGGCTTGTGTTTTGCTGTGATGCTGAAAGCTATGCCACCAGTATCTCAGATACTAGCAGGGCCACGCATGGTACACAGGTTTCAGCTGTGTTTCCAAACAAAGGCAGACTAAGGAGAAGGACCCCATATCCCTCTCCCAAGACAATTAGCCATTGAAAACCCTATGAATAGCAAAGAAGCATTGTCAAATATAGTGCCAGAAAATGAGCTCCCAGGTTGGAAGGTATTCAAGAAACGACTGTGGAAGAGTTGCCTCCTCAGAGAAGAGGTGATCTTAATAGCAGGAATGGAGTAAAGCACTTGGTACCTCCTTTTGCTCAGTGGCATGACTCAAAATGAGACGAAGCATAGTGTCTGCAACATTAGGCTAAAATATAAAGAGATCATGTGCATCTCAGTGTTGGGTAGTCTTTTGTTGTATTGTACATCGGGACACTATGAGTTGGATTGGACCTGAAAGCAGTCAACAACAAACACTAGTTAAGATGCTTTGTTTTATCTATTTGCAAATATGAAAAAAAGCACTTGAATTTGCCAAAAGAAGTATTTTCTCAAACTTTTGAAGAATATAAAAAATTAGTAGGCAATAGTAATATCATGGGCATCAAAATTAGAAGATTGTGAACATTTTCAAATGAACTCTTAATTCATCAGTAGTGCACATCCAAAACATCAGTGGTATATTTTTGCCCATTAATCCTAGACATTTGTACTGACATTGACTTTATGTTATGAGAGTAAAAACATCCAATTCTAAAATAGAAGAATGAAATCTTGCAACATAAGGCAAGGCCTGAGTTGTAGTCAAATATAAATATATAAAGCTTTGATATCAAAGTTCTTTTTAGCAAGACACATATATTTAACATGAAGCATTAAAAAATTTAAATACACCACGATCAAATGGGTTGCATTCCACAGATGCAAGGTGGGTTCAACATACGAAAATCAATCAATATAATCAAACATATCAAGAAGCTGGCAGACAGGAATCACATGATCATCTCAATTGATGCTGAGAAGGCCTTTGACAAAGTGCAACACTATTTCATGATAAAAACTTTGGAGAAAATGGGCATAATTTGGAAATACCTCAACATGATGAAGGCCATTTATGACAGCCAACAGCCAACATCATATTCAATGGAGAAGAATTGAAACCATTTTCTATAAGATCAGGAACAAGATAAGGATGTCCACTCTCTTCTATCTTACTCAATATTGTGACTGAAGTCCTAGCGTGAGCAATCAGATAAGAGAATGAAATCAAAGGGATATAGATGGTCAAGGCAGAGGTCAAATTATCCTTATTCACAGATAACATGATCTTTTACCTAATGGACTCCAAAAGCTCCTCTAGAAAACTCTTGGATATAATTAACTCCTTTAGAAAAGTAGCAGGATAAAAACTAACACTTAAAATCAGTACCCTTCCTTTACACAAATTGTGAGCAGGAAGAGAAGGAAATTAAGGCAACAATCCCTTTCACAACAGCCCACAAAAAACTTAAATACTTAGGAATAAATCTAACCAAAGACCCTGAAGATCTCTATATGAAAAACTTCAAAACATTAAAAAGGAAATCAAAAAGAATACTAGAAGACGGAAGGACTTCCCCTGCTTATGGACTGGGAGAATCAATATTGTAAATGTAGCTCTACTAACCAAAAGCAATTTACAGGTTTAATGCAATTCCCATTAAGATCCCAATGACATATTTTGCAAAAATAGAAAAAAACAATCCAAAATTCATATGGCAACACAGAAGACCACGTATAATAAAAGCAATCTTAAACTGCAAAACCTGTGCAGGAGGGATGACAATCCTGAGATTATACTACAGGGCTAGAGTAGCAAAACAGCTTGGTACTGGCAAAAAAAAAAAAAAAAGGCTTGAAGAGCAATGGGCAATGGAACAGGATTGAAAACCCAGAGATACACTCACACAAGTTCAGCCACCTGATCTTTGATAAAGGGTCTAAGGATGCAAAATAGAAAAAAGATAGCCTCTTCAACAGATGGTTCTGGGAAACTTGGATATCCATCTGCAGAAAAATGAAACGACCTATACTTCTCAATTTGCATGAGAGGCAACTTGAAATGGATAAGAGACCTCAACATACAACAAGAAACCTTAAAAGTACTAGAAGAAAAGATAGGAAACATGCTCCAACATATAGGGATAGGAAAGTATTTCCTTAACAAGACTCCAGTTGTTCAGGAAATCACACCAAGAGTTAGCAAATGGGATTACATTAAATTAAAAAGCTTCTGTATAGCAAAAGAAACAATGAACAGTTAAGGAAGAGCCCACTAAGCGGGAGAAAATCTTCACATCCTACATATCCAACAGAGGATTAACTTCTAGAATTTACAAAGAACTCAAGAAAGAAAATCCCAAGACAACAACCCAATCTACAAATGGGCAAAGGAAATGAACAGACAGTTCTGAAATGAAGAAGTTCATAAGGATAAGAAACATATGAAAAAATGCACAATATCCCTAGCCATTAGGGAAATGCAAATCAAAACAACTCAGATTCCACCTAACTCCAGTAAGAATGGTCAAGATCAACAAAACAAATACTAACAAATGCTGATGAGGATGTAGAGAAAAAGGAACCCTTTTACACTTTTGGTGGGACAGTATATTGGTTCAACCACTTTGAAAATCAAGGTGGCAATACCTTAGAAAACTAAAAATAGAACCGCCATAGAACACAGCTATACCACTACAGGGAATATACCCAAAGGGAGACAGGTCATCATACCACAGAGACAGCTGCATCTCCATATTCAATGGAGCAGTCTTCGCAATAACATGGATATGGACCCAAGCAAGATGCCCATCAACAGAAGAATAGATAAAAAATTATGGTACATATACACAATGGAATATTTGTCGTTAGGTGCCGTCGAGTCGTATCCGACTCATAGCGACCCTCATAGGGTTTTCAATGGCTATTTCGGGATTGCCTTGGGAGTGGATTACCAGGTCCTTCTCCCATTTTTGCGGTGCTGGGAATTGAACTCAGGACCTCAGAGACTGCAGTGCACTGCTCTAACCACTGTGCTGCAGTCTCTGAGGCCCCGAGTTCAATTCCCAAAGGAAGAAAAAAACCTATATATAAATAGATATAAAAATGCACATGTAAACTGAGTGAAGAAGGGAAAATCTAAAGAATAGAAAAGGAGGGAGGGGAGTAGCAAAGGGAGGCAAAGATTGTGGTAGGTAGGATGAGGAGGCAAAACAATGTAAAGGGATAAAGAAAGATAAGATAATCTTAATGTAAATGAGGCAACTTCATGACTACAAGGGAAAAATAAGGGAATATAACAAATATGCATATGAGGTTTACTACATATAAGTCAAAAGTTTCCAAAAATTTTGTAAGTTGATGAAAGTGTAACCAAATGTGATGTAATAGTTGCATAATGGAAAAAGCAAACACTGTATTACTCAGTACCCCACCAACATTTACCAATTGTTGTTGTTAGGTGGCCATGGAGTCCGGTCTCACTCATAGAGACGCTTATAGGGTTTTCAATGGCTGATTGTTTTGGGATTGCCTCGGGAGTGGATTGCCACATCCTTCTCCCATACATTTACTAATAAAGGAAAAAAAATCAAATAGCATTATGTTGACTATGTCAGCATAACCTGAGGATTGTAGAAGAGAATGAAAAAAGTGTAATACTAGCAATAGCAGGTGTGATGCCAAGGCTTTTTGAGCATAGTACATTGGGTTTTCTAATATTCCTACCCCCATATATTATCTTAGTTTCTGTTACCAAGCAATCCCTACAAATTTGAACAAAAACATTTATCTTTTGGGACCTCCATTTTTTTAATTTGTAAAAATAAGGATATTGTACTGATTCTTAATGTTCTCTTTTATTTAATTCTATTGTTCCAAATGAAAATATAAGTATACTTAAGAATATGTATATATATGTATGTATGTGTGTGTATGTAGTGTGTGTGTGTGTACATATATATATATATATATATATATATATATATATATATATATATATATTTAGTTATAATACCCTAGTATCCACTCCCATCTGATCTCAGGAGCCAAGCAGGGTTAGCCTGGTTAGTACTTGGATAGGAGACTGCCTGGGATTACAAAGTACTGCAGATTAGGGAGAAGGACCTGATAACTCACTCCTGAAACAATCTGCCATTGAAAACCCTATGAACAGCAGAGAAGCACTGACAATAGTGCCAGGCATGATACAATGCCTGAGAGTATTTCCTTCTGTTATACACAGGGTCACTATGAATGGAATGACACCTAACAACAACAACATATATATTTCAGCAAATATATTACATATTGCAATCTAAACATAAAAGGGAACTTTTCCCCAGTAATTAACTTCAGAGTATACATGCAACAAAAGATTACAGCTTACAACATAAATCTGTTTTATGTTTACATTTAGAAAATGTATTTTGGATTTTGTTTTATAACTAGAGTGAATTTTTTCTTTGTTCCTCTTCCCAGTTCTTTAATAAATGAGTAAAGCAATGCACTTAAAAGCATAAAAGATTACTTAATGTGCTATTAAGAAATAGATTAACCAGAAACAAAATCTAAAGATATTTAATATGATATTCATAAAATTATTAAAATTATTATTTTTACTTTTTTTGCAGTCCTGGCGCTCAAACCCAGGGTTTTATGCATGCTAGGCAAGCACTCTACCCTGAATTATACCCAAAGCCCCAAATTATACTTTAAAAAGTAAGGATGATATGGAAGCTTAAACACATATTGCAGAAATAAATAAATGAATTCACTATAACGTGGTGCTAGAATCTTCTGAACAGATAAAAAAAATGAGCAAACTGCCTTCTGCAGCTGCTTCTTTTTTTCCTTGGGATAATCCAAAAGGATGTTAGATTTTAATTTAATTCAGGTACATATTTTCACATCTCAGAAAAGCTACTAAAGAAATTTTAGTAAATGAAGTTAAGTAATTTAATAGGTGTATAGCAGAATGAGATAATTGTATTCCTTCAATAACTAAAGAATAGCTAAACAATGGAAAATGAGATTGCAGGATTTTTCTTCATCATTTTTATCCCATTCTCTCTTCTGTGTGCTCTAAGTAGTAATTACAACAATGTTTTCTGGATATATAAAATTATTTTTTCCCAAAAAACAGGTAGCAATCATATCTCAAGGGGAGTATGAATAAATTAATTCAGAGCACATAAAATGTTCACTGCTACACTTGGTTAGAGCCCTGAAGCCTTTCCTCTTCCCCTCTTCTCTTCCCTCCAATACTTTGATGGTTCTTTTTTCAAAGAAATGTTTTACATGTGAATGCCTTTAATTGACTCTATTTTCCAAATAATGATGGATAATAGCCCTGATCTCCCTGGGAAAGTGTTCACAACGTGAAGTATTCTTTTCTCCCTCCATTGAGTCAGCTTACTGTTTTTGACTCAGGGAATAAAGCTAGTAGTGAATAAAGATTTCTCTCTGGACAAATAAGAAGTTATTGTGATATAAGCATCTGTCAGAAAATAATGATTTTTCTGATAGTTTTTCTCAAATAGTAGGAAACTCCAATAACTTAAAACTATGGAGATTTTGTAGTATTTGGCTTTATAGTAATATAAGTTTAGTGATTACATATGAGTTGAAGACAGGAACTGTCTAAAGCATTATCTATAAATTACTGGATGACATTCTCCAGTCTAGAAAAAGTTTCACTTATTCCCAGATTGAGCAAATGCCTATTGAGCTGCTAGTATGTGCCTGACCCTAGGTTGGGTGTGGGCAAACTAATGATGAATTAAAACACACACACACACACACACACACACACACACACAGCCTTCAGTATGGATTTCACCTCAATCTCAAAAAACTAAAATCCTTACAAAGGGCTCAGGAGGCAACTTCATGATAAATGAAGAAAAGAATGAGGTTGTCCAATATTTGGTTTACTTGTTTCTACAATCAACACCCACAGAAGCAGCAGTCAAGAAATCAAAACATGCATTGCATTGGGAAAAGAGATTGCAAAAAACCTCTTTAAAGTATTGAAAAGTAAAGACTGTCACATTGAAGTCGAAGGTGCACCTGAGCCATGCCATTGTATATTCATTCACATCATATGGTTATGAGAGCTGGACAGAGAATAAGGGAGACAGGAGAAGAAATGATGTTTTTGTATTATGGTGATGGGCATGAATATTGAGTATATAATGGACTGCCAAATGAACCAACAGATCAATCATAGAAGTGGTGCAATCAGAGTGTTCCTTGGAAGCGAGGATAGTTAGACTGTATTTATGGACATGTATTATGTATTTTGGACATAATAGAGGGACCAATCCCTAGAGAAGGACATCATATTTTGGAGAGTGTTGGGTCAGCAAAAAAAGGAAGACCCTCAATTAGATGGATTGACACAGAGGCTCCAACAATGGACTTAACCAAAACAAAGATCGTGTGCATGGCATGTCATTGAGCATTTCATTCTATTGTACATATGGCTATGAGTCAGACTGGACTCCGTGGCACTTAACAACAACAACAACAATGAAAGGAGATTAAATGAAGGTCTTTATAGAATTATAATGAGAGGAATAAATCAAATATTCACAAAAATTTTAAATTACAAATGAATACAAGTCCTACCAAGGAAGGATATGACCTAATTTGGAGGAACAGGGATAATTTTACAGAGGATATGTTGTTGTTCAGAGACCACCTCAAAAATAGGTTTAATGCATTAGACACAAATGACAGGAGACCAGAAGAGTTGTGGCATGACATAAAAGATATCATTCAAGAAGGAAGCAAAAAGTTCTTAAAAAGACAAGGAAAAGAGAAAAGATCAAATTACATGTCAAAAGAGACACTGGACCTTGCCCTTGAACGTCCAGCAGCTAAAGCAAAAGGAAGACATGATGAAATTAAGGAACTAAACAGAAGATTTCAGAAGGCAGCTCAAGAAGACAAAAACAAATATTATAATGACATGTGTAAGGAGCTGGAGGCAGAAAACCAAAAGGGAAGAACACGCTCTGTGTTTCTCAAGCTTAAGGAAGTGAAGAAAAAATTCAAAAAAAAAAAAAAAA
>VMDO01020323.1:10215-37910 GCA_007922755.1 Pedetes capensis | reverse complement strand
CTGGGATTTGGCTCAGTGGGTAGAGCGCTGCGCTGCAGTCTCTGAGGTCCTGAGTTCAATTCCCAGCACCACAAAAATGGGAGAAGGGCCTGGCAATCCACTCCCAAGGCAATCCCGAAGCACTCAGCCATTGAAAACCCTATGAGGGTCGCTATGAGTCGGATACCGACTCGACGGCACCTAACAACAACAACAACAAAGTCCGATTTTATGTGTCTCTGCTCTTCTCAGATGGTTCCATTCTGATGGTAACAGAGAAAGCAAAACTTGGAGAATATAAAGTATAGATCCAGGCAGGCCATTGCATGCTTAAAATTCTGTTATATTACATAGCATGTTTGTTTCAAGTAAAATGGGGGCTGTTGAGATGGTGTTGATATTGTTGCTTGGAGTACCACTGGATACATTTGTGGAAGTATCCCATTTGCACATCAGCCTTCAAATTCCTAGTTTGCCTTGCTGGCTAACCTCTCAGACTTCTGAAATTTACTGTGTCTTACTAGAGTTTAGATACAATGTAGTTTTTGATACTATTTTCTAGCCACTGTTTTAGATCATGAAAACCTGCAATTTGATTTGCCTTTTGGATACAGTACTTCTTCATCTCCTGTAAGTTATTTCACTTCATTTTATGCTAAGTAGAAACTGTTTTAGAATTAACCCCCCTTCCCCCCATTAGGAAAGCCTCTAGGTGCAGTTAGATAAGAGCAAGCAATTCTGTTGTGGTATTGCACAATAGGATGCCTCTATGTAACAATAATGTCCTTTAAAAAAAACTACAAGAAAGGATTTCAAAAGTTTTCATCATAAATATTTCAGGAGATGGGTATGTTAAACAGAGTATACATGTATTGAAACATTGCATGGTATCCATTAATATGTACAATTTTATGTATCAGTTAAAAATTAATTTAAAACTAAAGCCTTTATATAAATAGAGCTCATTTATGACTTACATCTCTGGGAAAATCCTCAGCCATCTGTTGGGAGACCTAGAAGTTCCTAGCTGTCTCCTGTGTCTGCCACCCTAGTGCCCAGCTGCTCTGCGCTGCACATGCGGATGGGATAAATCTCTGCGGGAAAATGCATGCCTGGTTCTTTCCTGTGTTTCTCTCCATTTCTGTTAGAATACTAGCAATTCAACTCAGTCAGTTCTTTCTACTTTTCTTCCCTGGGTCTCATTGTAGAAGTGTATTTGGAATTTAGCACCTTAACCTTTTTTCTTCTGGTACTACTGGGAGCTAAGATGGTATTTTCTTGTCACTCCTTATAATCACTTTTTAATTCCTCTGATATGAGAGTGCTTTGGGTATTTGGTCTGCATTTGGTATTTGTTTTTCAGAGGTGTGTCTTGGTTACCTTTGGCTATTGTGGTTACCTTTTAATAGCACATCCCTGAATATCATTTGCTTCTTATCAAATTGAGGATGGCTGAGGACAAATTTTATATATATATATGTGTGTGTGTGTGTGTGTGTGTGTGTGTGTGTGTGTGTGTGTGTACATATATATATATATATATATATATATATATATATGTATATATGGGCTGGGATTTAGCTCAGTTGGTAGAGCTCTGCTTTGCAGTCTCTGAGGTCCCGAGTTCAATTCCTAGCACCGCAAAATGGGAGAAGGACATGGCAACCCACTCCCAAGGCAATCCCGAAGCAGTCAGACTTTGAAAACCCTAGGAGGGTCCCTGAGTAGGACTCGACTCGACGGCACCTAACAACAACAACAACAACAATATATAAACTTATTAGGCACAAGGGTATTTTGAATTTACTTGATCAGTCCATTTTCTAAAAAAGTTACAGAGGATCTGCTGAGGAATCTGGAATATTCTTTGGCCACCTGTGATACCCACGTGGCTTGCAAGTCTTATGAACATTATCTGCTGTAGCTAGCTTCTGTGCTCCAAAGAAGGAGAAATAGTGAACAAAATCAGGAGCAGCAGGGTTGTTTATGTATAGCAGGATTTCCACAGATGACCCCAGTGCTTGGAAAAACTACTGCCTAACTTGGATAAGGGGGCTGGGGTTTAGCTCAGTTGGTAGAGTGCTGCTCTGCACTCTCTGAGGCTCTTGGTTCAATCCCCAGCACCACAAAAGAAGGCAATCCCCTACTGAAGCAATCCCTAAACAATCAGCCTTTGAAAACCCTATGAGGGTCACTATGAGTTGGACCCATCTGATGGCACCTAACAACAAAAACAATTTGGAGAAACACCAGCTCTTCTCTCTGACGTCCATGTCCCCAGATTGAATCAAGTTAGTTGTTCTGTGTGGCAGTCAGCAAGGATCAGTCTTAATTGTTTGGTTAAATAATTTTACTCTATCACCCACCATTCTTGGAACTGCCTTTTCTCATGTGTTACATAGGTTTGCCAGCAATTTTTCCTATGCCATAGTGCAGAGTCTTTGCTATTTTGTTGTTCTATCCTTTCTAACCTGTTTCTTGTTTAATATACTGCTAATATGTACATTTTTTCTCCCTGGCTGTGCTTTTGATTTCAATTATCCTGAAATGGTATACTGGAACACCTCCTTGGTTTTAGGTTCATGTGTAAATTTTATTTGTTGTTGTTGTTGGGTGCTGTCGAGTCGGTATCCAACTCATAGCAACCCTCATAGGGTTTTCAATGGCTGTTTCGGGATTGCCTTGGGAGTGGATTGCCAGGTCCTTCTCCCATTTTTGCGGTGCTGGGAATTGAACTCGGGACCTCAGGGACTGCCGCGCAGCACTCTACCAACTGAGCCAAATCCCAGCCCAAATTTTATTTAGGAGGAGTTAATTTCTTTTCTTATGTGAACATAAAAAAAAATCAGTCTTGCAAATGTTTGTTGAAAGAATATCTGGCATTGAGCTTTACCTTCTCATTCTTTGAATCAAATGAGTTTGACTAAGATGCTTCTTACTGAATTTTTTGAATTGTTTGAAGTACTTGGCTTTTTGAAAAGGAGCCATCTCTTAACTTTGTAAATAAAAGTATTTCTGTGTGCTGCTTTTTAAAGCTGTTTCTATGTAAAATATTACATGCTTAAGACCTACATTGGGAGAAGGGTCTGGCAATCCACTCCCAAGGCAATCCCAAAATAGCCATTGAAAACCCTGTGAGGGTTGCTATGAGTTGGATACCGACTCGAGGGCACCTAACAACAACAACAAGACCTACATATAAAGAGTAACTTAGTGACTATTCATATATTTGCCCATAAAAGTAAAGAAATAAACCATTCTCAATTCTTGAATTTTCCTCTTGTGGTATCACTTTCCAACCATTCTTATAAATTTAATGGTAATCATTCTCATACATTTCCTTATAATATATACGTACACATAAGTGGTGCATCTTATATGTTATATTGCACCTTACATGTTATGTGGATATCCATACATAACATCAATGTATTTATATATATTTATTAAAATATATATGAAAGTGGCTTAGGAAGCATGTCTGTATCTCTATATATAAAATACATATATACTTCTTTATCATGGTGTAAAAGTCTTGTGATTGGGTCCTATTTGGTGTACTAGTTACACATTATCTGAGATTCTGCTGAGTTCTGATTCTCTTATCTGTACATAAGAGTGACTCTATTTTGTTCCAGGAGAGGGGGAACAATGTCACTTAAGTTTTCACATCTGGTAGAGCAAGTCCTTCTACTTTGTCTTTTTCACCATTTTCTTAGCTCTTTTTGGACCTTTCCTTTCCTACGTCTTTATATTTTAGAATGTGCTTCTCAAGTAAGTTTCATGAAAAATATTTCAGAATTTTGATTGGGATTTACTGAATTTATAGTACAATTTGGGACAAATGCACATCTATGATATTGAGTCTCATACATGAGCATAATTTCCTGTTTAATTTTTATAATTAATTTTTATATTTTTATCCAGAAGTTATGCACATCTTTTATTAGTGTTAGTCTTGGTACTTTATGTTTTTTGATAGTTTTTTGTTTCGTTTTGCTTTTTAACCAAACATTTGATTGTTCGTTGTTGTTAGGTGTCATAGAATCAGGTCCGACTCATAGCATTTTCAGTGGCTGATTGTTTCAGGACTGCTTTGGAAAGCATTTGATTACAAAATTTTTAAAATGTGCATCCAAATTAAGACTCCACTGCCTAAATTCTGCTGTGGTATTTTAATGTATTTTCTTTTTATCATATCCACTAGTCAAAATAAGCTGCAGATATCAGTGTACCTCCCTCCTAAGCATTTTTGCTTGCCAGTCATTAACTATAGCTCAACATTTGTTTATAGTTTTATTTTCTTCTGAGGTAAAATTCTCATACACTGAATCAAATAAATTTTAGTGTACAATTCGAAGAGTTTTTATTTTCTTTCTTTCTTTATTTTATGGTACTGGGGGTGCCCAGCTCAGGGCCTCCCACATACTTTGCAAGTGCTCAACCACTGAACTGCATCACTCATCCTTTTTGAATTTTTTTAACTTGAATCAGGGTCTCCCTAAGTTACACAGGCTGCCTCTGGCCTTGTACTTGAGATCCTCCTGCCTCAGCCTTCTGAGTCTCTGGGATGGCAGGTATGCACCACCAAGCCCAGCCTTGTGGAGTTTTATAAATGTGTAACACAACAACCTATTAAAATAGAGACTATTTCAATCACTCCAGAAAGTTCCCTAAAACCCATGCCTTGTCACTCACTGTGCCATCTGACAATTATCGTACTGTTTTCAGCATATATGAGTGTTGTCTACTCTAGAATTCATTTTTTACGTACTTTTTGTGTAAAGACTTCTTCCACTCAGCATAATATTTTTGAGGGTCATCCATGTTGCATATATTGGTACGTTGTTCCTTTTCATTGTATCCTAAAGCAACATTTGTTTACCCGTTATTTGTTGATGGACACCTGAGCGATTCCTAGTTTTAGACTATTTTGAGGACAATTCTATGAATATTACATGAAGCTTTTATTTTTTTTAAATAAGTCTCCTTTTTTGAGCAAATAAAAGAGAGGAATTGCTAGGTTATAGGGTAGGTGTATGTTTAGTTTTATTAAAACACTGTTAAACTGTTCTGCAGAGTAGTTATACAGTATATTTCACACTCCCACTGACAACATAGGATTTCTGGTTGTATTACATATGCACCAACATTTGGTGTTGTCAGTTTTAAGATTTTGGCCATTCTAGTGGGTATGTGGGACTGGAAATTAGCTCAGTTGGTAGAGCACCACTCTGTAGTCTCTGATATCCTAAGTCTGATTCCCAGCACCACAAAAATGGGAGAAGGATGTGGCAATCCACTCTGATGTAATCTCGAAACAATCAGCCATTGAAAACCCTATAAGGGTCACTATGAGGCGGACATGACTTGGTGGCACCTAACAACAACAGCAACAACTACAGTGGATATGCAGAGCTGGGGTTTAGGTCAGTTGGTAGAATGCTGCTCTGAGCTCTCTTAGGCCCTGGGTTTGACCCCTAGCACCACAGAAGTGGGAGAAGGACATGGAGCCCACTTCTGAAACATTCAGTCATTGAAAACCCTATGAATAGCAGAGAAACACTGACACAGTGACGGGCATGGCACAGTGTCGAGGAGTGTGGCTCTGTTATACTTCGTGTTGCTATGAGTCAGACCCAACTCAAGGGCACTTAGTAATGTTAAAGAAGAAACTAAATGGAAGATAGCCCTGAATATTCTAGTTATTTTGTATATTCATTTACATTTTAGAATCAGCTTGTCTGTTTATACAGAGTGAAGCACGTTAGGGTTTATGATGGTGATTACATTGAATCTGTAGACCACATTTGGGAGAATTAACACCTCACCAAGGCTAAGTCACCAGTCCATGGCAGTGGTGTATCTCTCATTTATTTAGGTCTTTAATTTCTCATTTTGTAGTTTTTGGTGTGAAGCTCACATTTTTTGGTTAAATATTTTTCTAAATAGTTTATGCTTTTCAATGCTATTGTGAATGACATTAAAAAAAATTCATTTCACCATTATATACTTCTAGTATATAGAGTTGATACTTGTACCTTGGATCATGTGACCTTGCCCAACTGATTTTTTAATTCTAGTAATTAAAAAATATATAGATTTTTTGGAATATTCTGCTTAGATATCCTCCAACCATATGTAGAGACAGTCTTACGTCTTTTCCAGTCTTTCCTTGCCTTCCTGCCTTTTTTTTTTCTTCCTGTACTAGGTGGTTGAACCCAGGGCTTCCCACATGCTAGCAAGTACTCTACCACAGAACTGCACCCCATCTCTGTTTACATTTTTAGAGACAAGGTCTAGCTAAGTTACTAAGGGTACTTCTGGCCTCAAACTTGTGATCCTCCTGCTTCAGTCTCCCCAGTCCCAGGGATTATACGCCTGCAAAACAGCACCCACCTAGCTCTTCCTGCATTATTGTGGAACACCTCTATAAAGTCATATTGAATAGACAGACAGTGAGCACAGATGTTCTGGCTTTGTTCAAGCAAGTGAAATATTAACTCCAGGTGTTTTATAGATGCTCTTTATTAGTTTGTGAGGATTCCTCTGTATTTCTAGTTTAATAATTTTATGAGATACCTTTTCTCTGTTAAAGCCCCACTTGGTCAGCTTGCATTATCCTTTTTATACGTTGCTCCATTTGCTTTATCAAAAGTTTGGCATCTCTGTTCAGGCTTGTATAGGTCTTTACACTTCTTCCTCCTTTTGCTTTTGTCCTCCTCCCCCTTCACCCCTTTCTTCTCCTTCCCCCTTTCCTATCTTACTAGTAACTAGAATTAGTACTGAATATTTTCTCTGCATCTATTGCAATTATATATATGATTTCTTTATTTGTGCATTTTAGTTGGTAAATTATAATAACATGTTCTAATTTGAGACTACCTTTCCATTTCTGGGGAAAATCCAATCTGGTGATTTTATATTTTTTCAATATTACTGTTTTAGTTTTGTTAATATATCCTTAAGTAAAATTGACCTGTAATTTTCTTTCCTAGTTTCACAATAAAGGTTATTCTAGCTACATACATGAATTTGGGATTATTTCCTCATTTTCTTCTTACTGACATAGTTTATATAAGATTAGTTAATTGGGGCAGAACTTATTTGAACATTCTTCACATTTCATTCAGCACAGGGCTTTTTGGGTAGGCCTGAGGGGAAAGAGTTTTGTTTTTTAAATGTGTAAAGGGCTATTTACATTTTGTTTCTTCTTGATTCATGTTGTCCAAGTTATGCATTCTGTTTCTTTGTAGATACATCTCAGTAAGTTGCATTTCCTAAATTTTTTTTTTCTTTGACATTTCAAATTTTTGACGAAAAAATTATTTGTGGTTTTAGCTGTTCCTTTTGTAAGCAGAATATAGCTGTCATATGCCCATTACTTTGTAATAATAGTTACTTTAAAAAATCACTAAGTATTAAGCTTCTTTAAATTGTAGCTATTTTTAGATCCTAAGAATGTTTTGCTCTGTTTATTAAACTAAAAAGTTTTTTAATTTGTTTTGTTTTTGGTACATAGGGGTTGAACCCAGGGCCTTGCACATACTTTGCAAGTATTGTTCCACACGGCTACACCCTCACCACCTTTTTTTTTTTTGTCTTGAGACAGGGCCTCACTAAGTAATGCTGGCTGCCACTGGCCTCAAACCTGCCATCCTCCTGCCTCTGCCTCCCCATTCGCGTGAAGTTTTTTTTAATAAAATAAATGTGATATGGAAATATCTATGAGAAGCTAGGCCGTTTAATATTGACTGTTTGGTCTAATTGTCTTGATATAGTAAGCATCTTCCTATTGTTGTTGTTGTTAGGTGCTGTCGAGTCCTGTCGAGCTCATAGTGACCCTCACAGGGTTTTCAGTGGCTGATTGTTTAGGGATTGCCTGGGGAGTGGATTGCTATTGCTGTGTCCTTTTCCCATAACCATCTTCCTACTTAAACGATAATAACTAACACTAGGTACATTTGCTCTGTTCATAGTTGAACTTATTTCTTCATGAACAAAGCATAGTGCTTATTTTGTTGAACTTTAAGATTTATTTCATTATTTTATAGTTTTTGGTTAATCAGCCTATGTGAAACCAGTACCAATAGAAGCCTAGGAGTGCCTTTTACACATCTAGGGCACAATTACAGTTTCTGTTGCTACTGTGCAGATATGAACAGATGAATGTGCCAGACAGCCTGGTGTTTCAATTATGTGTTTACTGTGTAAGAGTATAGAGGTAGATGGAATTAATGTAGGTGAAGGTACAGAGCTCTTAAGCAACTTGTATTTATTTTGCTTTCTTCTA
This sequence comes from Pedetes capensis, assembly GCA_007922755.1. Lineage (NCBI taxonomy): Eukaryota > Metazoa > Chordata > Mammalia > Rodentia > Pedetidae > Pedetes > Pedetes capensis. The sequence continues at coordinate 29,638 of VMDO01020323.1, read as the reverse complement.
GAAGTAATATAGTATTTGTGTTGAGAAGTCCCGAAGGTAGTTTTTATCATTCTCTCTTGATCAGTGAAACACTTGAGCTGAATAAGGATAAAGGTTGAGTAGCCTGCAGCTGTACCACTATAGAGTCTGATTCCATCAGATCTCAGAAGCTAACCAGGGTTGGGCGTAGTTAGTACTTGAATGGGAGACCACCTGGGAATACCACATACTGTAGGCTTGGGAGAAGGACCTGGCAACCCACTCCCCAAAATCGGTCTGTCATTGAAAACCCTATGAATAGCAGAGAAGCATGACAATAGTGTTTCATGTGTTGTATGTAGGGTCACTATGAGTCGGACACTGACTGGATGGCACCTAACAACAACAACAACAACAACAACAACAACAAGATTGAGTAAGAGAGAGCACTTTGCTAGGTTAAGTTTCTTTGGAATAAACTGGAAATAAACTATGCCCTGTGTTTAAGACTGTCTTCCTCAGCTGGTCTCTTCACAGTGCCTTTCACCATTTCTGTGTGTTCTTAGTTTATATTTATGGCAATTTTCAACACCACTTATCTCAAATCTCCAACTCTTCGATCCAATAACTGACATTTGCCTTCCGTTTTAGCAGTCAGCTCCTTTCCATTTTGCAGAGAAGCCAGGGGGTGTCCGGTAGGATCTCCCTCCTCTGTTGTGTGATGGGTGGACGTTGATCTTTGAGTTGTATGGCATTGGGAGCCAACTGATTTGAGGCTGCTTATCCCCCTAGTGGGCCTGCAGCTGTAGCCCTTTGGCATCTGATCCCGTCAGATCTCGGAAGCTAAGCAGGGTTGGGCCTGGTTAGTACCTGGATGGGAGACCGCCTGGGAACACCAGGTGCTGTAGGCTTGGGAGAAGGACCTGGCAACCCCCTCCCCCAAAAAAATCAATCTGCCATTGAAAACCCTATGAACAGCAGAGAAGCACTGACAATAGTATTTCCCCTGTTGTACAGAGGGTCGCTATGAGTCAGATACTGACTTGACGGCACCTAACAACAACTAACAACATCCCCCTAGTGGGTGGACATGATCTAGCAACCTAAAATAACTGCAAAAGCCAGTACAATTGAAAATCTCGGAGGGAGATTTCTCTCAAAGTGCCTCACAAAGTGAGCTTGTGTGGCAGATCTCTAATGTGCCGTTCACTAAGGCCCCCCCTTTTGTCTTTAAATTGATCAGAAGCCTTCAAGTATGATGGGTGAATAGACATGAGTCAGTATCCCAGTTAATACTTAAAATCTTGGCAGGCAAAGCTGTAAGCATACTTAGATCCCCACCCACCTAAGAGCAAAGCACGGGCTGTGGTGGGGCTCTGGGTCTCTGCAGGAGCCCTGAGTGGACTAGAGCTCCATTTTCTCATAGACGTTGAACCATCACTTGCCTTCTCCCTGGGAACGCTCCTCCTCAGTCCCTTCCTATAGCACACACCCCTTGCTTTAGTCTTTTTTCATTCCATGCAAAACAAAACCCACAGAAAGCTTCTTGTACTCTGCCTGTCCGACCCAGTCACATATTACAAATGAGTGTTAGGGGCTCCTTTTCTTCTCTTCTTCTCCTCTTCGGGCTGTTCTGGCCAGAGTCAACAGAGACTACCTAAATCCTAAATCCACTGGGTTTTCCTTGATCCTGTACTCCTTAAATGGTAGTATTCCTAGAATTATTTGCTTGGTCCTTTTCTAATTTCATAATATCCATTCTCCATAGCTTTAACTACTGTGTAACACCCCCGAGCTACAGACTGAAATAATTCCAATAATGATAGACAGGAAAAACACAGCCCCCACTTGTTGAGTGCTAATGAGATGTCAGCCTACAGCTGTTCCACTCTGGTGTTCTGTCCAGTCAGATCTCAGAACCTGAGCAGGGTCAGCCTGGTTAGTCCCTGGATGGGAGACTGCCTGGGAATACTGGGTGCTGTAGGCTAGGGAGAAGGACCTGGCAGCCTACTGTCAAAACAATCAGCTATTGAAAAGCCCATGAATAACAGAGAAGCACTTGCTGGTTATGGCACAGTGTCGAGGAGTGTTTGTTCTGTTGTACGTAGGGTCACCATGAGTCGGTCCCAACTGGAGGGCCCCTAACTAACAAGGAGATGTCAGACATTGTATACAGATCTCTGTGTTAACTTTTTATACTCTTATAATAATTCTCTAAGTTTTCTCTCTCTCTCTCTTTTTTTTTTTTTCTTTCAGTACTGGGGAGTTGAACCCAGGGCCTTGCACATAGTGCAGGCACTCAACCACCGAGTTATATCCCCAGCCCATTTTTTACTTTGTATCTTTGAGATAGGGTCTCACTAAGTTACCCTAGGCTACCTCTGGCCTCGAACTTGCAAATCTCCTCTCTCTGCCTCCCAAGTTTCTTGGATTAAAGGCATATGCCACTGTGCCCAGCTCTAAATTCTCTTTTTATAGGTAAAGGAATGGAATGCTGGAGAGACTAATCTGTCAGAGCTCATACAGCTGGTAAAATTGAAACTGGAGGCTAGATTCCAGTGTTGACTCGGAAGCTACTTCAGTTGAACATTTTAGATCCTCCTCATCTGTTACTTAGATGACTCATAATGGATCCTATTTTGTACTATCATAGCTGTCTTAATAAAGTAGAAATTAGATCATGTCCATTTCCTTATTCTAGAAGCTCACATAGTTCCCCACAGCTCTCAGGGTGTGGTTCAGATTCCTTACCATGCTGTAGGAAGCTCTTCCTGATCCCCTGTCCCCCAGCCATTCCCTGCCTCACCCTCTTTACATTAATGCTGCAGCCACAGTAACTCGCTCTCTGTAGGCTTGGTGTTTGTACATTCTCTTTCTTCTGGGAGTCTGCGCTGGTACCACTGTGGCATCTAATCCTGTCAGATCTCTGAAGCTAAGCAGGGTTGGGCCTGGTTAGTCTTGGATGGGAGACTGCCTGGGAACACCAGATGCTGAAGGCTTGGGAGAAGGACCCAGTAACCCACTTCCAAAAAACAACCAGCCACTGAAAATCTTACGAATAGCAGAGAAGCAGTGACAATAATGCTTTGCCTATTGTAGGTAGGGTCGCTATGAGTCGGACACCCAACTCCTTGGCACCTAACAACAATAACAACATCTCTTCTAGGACAACTCACCACCTTGCCTTTCCCTGTCTCACCCCATGTGTCCTTCAAGATTGAACTCCTTCAGTTCTTCCCTACTTACCCTTCATCGTCTTCCCATAGACTGAGTTTGATTACCTCTGTCCCATGCTCCACCATGTTTTATAGAGCTTGTGATACAGTTCTTCAATGGATGAAAGTGTGAGCTGGTCATACTGGATAACGAAATAATCTCTGACTCAGCTGGACCCAAGCAGCTTTTCCGATTAACTAATTTTTGACCTTGAGCCTATCATCATACCTCTCCAGACATCTTTACAGTGGCAGTGATAGTACTTCCATTATAGTTATGAAGATTGACTGCAAAGTGCAAAGTGAAGGTGTTTTTTTGTTTGTTTGATTTTTTTGAAACAAGGTCTTGTTTTGTAGCCCAGGCTGACCTCAAACTACATTGATCCTCCTGCCTCTGCCTCCTGAGTACTGGGATTACAGGTATTCACCACCATGCCCTACTCAAGTTTTGTAAACAGTCATTTATATTTGGTGGTGGTAATAGTGCCATGAACAAATTCTCAGTTATGCTTGATTGCAAGGCATCACCTATGATAGGGGGAAAAATCAGACTCAACCTGACATAAATAAATCAACAATTTATTTCATTTAAAAAGAAAAGTAGTGCTCACCCCAAATGTGGAAAGATCAGTGGCTCAAAATGTCTTGATGACCCATGTCCTTCTGCTTCTCTGCTCCTCCTCTCATCCTAAGCCTGGTTCCCTGTGGGTCCCAGCAGGTGGCAGTGGCAGTGGAAGGGCCTGCCTCCTTGCTGATATTCAGCAGAAGGAAAGGGTCTTCTCTTTATTTCCCCTTAGAGTAAGACTCCTTGAGTCTCACTGGCTTGTGTTGGCTGAGGCCTGCCTGTGCAAACCAGAGTGCCCAGTCAAGAGTGTCATCAATGAGATGGGGGTTGGCTTTGCCAGTCATACAGTCGCTCTGCTGGTGTAGCCTCAAGGCAGGACAATGGGGTCAGCAAATGAATGTAATTGCTCCAGTAAAAAACTTATTTTTGAGTACTGAAATTTGAACTTCATATAATTTTTTCTACTATGAAATGTCTTCTTGATTTGTTTCAATTGTTCTAAAATTGAAGCCATGTTTTGCATCTGGCCCACACAAAATTGAAGCATGTTTTGGGCCTGGCCCTTACAAAAAAAAAGGGAGATAGCTATGATTTGCTCACTCTGGTTTAGAGTAATTGCTGGAGCTAGGAATGATACTGCTAAGAGGTAGGTAAACACTGTGTTTTGTGTTATTTTTATCATTAGTGCTGAAATGGCTGCCTGCACATGATAGGTATCGAGTGCTATGAGTATTAAGGATTAGAGTAGGCACTTAGTACACAAAAGGTTCTCAAATGTTGGAATGAACCAATATAGGTAAATATTTCCCTCTGCTGGACAGGAAGGGATTGAGGAGAGGGACAGCTGTGCTTTTGTGTCTTCTGCCAAGCCCTGGATAGAATAAGCCCTCAAAAGTGATCTACAGATGCAGACTTTTAATGTTTATGTTATGGATGAGAAGACATAAGTCCTATTGATGTTAGAGCTAAATACAGCAGAATTAGTAAGAATATTAATGATTCATTGATGCAGAGAATTGTTTGTTGTTGTTGTTGTTAGGTGCCGATGAGTCGGTATCCGACTCATAGCGACCCTCATTGGGTTTTCAATGGCTGTTTCAGGATTGCCTTCAGAGTGGATTGCCAGGTCCTTCGCCCATTTTTGCAGTGCTGGGAATTGAACTCGGGACCTCAGAGACTGCAGCGCAGCGCTCTACCAACTGAGCTAAATCCCAGCCCAGAGAATTGTTTAGACAGGTCAAATTCAGGTATCAGGTCCTATTCAGGCACTATGTTGCACATTTCCTTATAGTAAGCTTTTGGAATTATACCTATAGGAAGCTATTCTGCAGACATGACAGACATTCCTAATACTCTTTCCTCTGTAGTTAGTTCATTCCAATTGGGAAGAAAGTTGTGCAGAAGCAGGCATTTTATTTATGTATTTTTGTGAAATTAGAAAAGCTCAGCTTATTTTGTAAGATTTCAGCTTTTCCCTCACTTTATTTTTAAACATGACTCAAGAATAGGCTAAAATTATTTATGTAAATACTGAAGTGTGGAATCATTTGCTAAAATTTTTATCCCTTTTTTCGTTTTAGCTTTTAAAATTTCTTCATAAGAATTATGTGTATTTCCCCTTTGACTTAAGACTAAGGTTTGCCAATTTTGATTAAAATACACAAAGCTGTGAACAGTTTTAATATTTATTAATAATAGTTTTGACTAATTTGTACCTCAGAATGGTGTATAGTTAAAATTCAAGATTATGATTCTCTCCAAATGAATATTTGTATCCATATTATTCCATATACCCTTTTATGGGGATATGTTGTTGTTGTTGTTGTTGTTAGGTGCTGTCGAGTCGGTATCCGACTCATAGCGACCCTCATAGGGTTTTCAATGGCTGACTGTTTCAGGATTGCCTTGGGAGTGGATTGCTACGTCCTTCTCCCATTTTTGTGGTGCTGGGAATTAAACTCAGGACCTCAGAGACTGCAGCACAGCGCTCTACCAACTGAGCTAAATCCCAGCCCTTATGGGGATATAGTACTTGCCCAAGTGAATTTTAGTTGCCCTTTTACTTTTTTCTCTACTGAGTTGTAAGCTGAGTTGCTTCTCTTGTTGATTGCTGTAGCATAAGCAGGAATTTATAGCATGTGCTGATTGAATGAATTTTTAGCTGTGTAAGCCACTTAAAATTTACTATCTTAACATTTTTAAACATTTTTATTCTTGTCTTAAAATCTGTGTTAGCCTCCGAAGCTGAAAATACCTTTATTTGCTGACCTGAATTTTATGTTGTCCAGAATTTTAAATACCACCCTGGTGGTATTAAAGAAACGCAATGGGTCAGAACGGCATCTATAAAAGCACCTGTGCTTTCTGCATGAGCATTAGCATGTCTTTAACTTGCACAAAGCCTCAAGACTTCAGCTTTGTAGCTAGTTAGCTCTTTGGGGGTTCACATTCTTAGAGTGGGTTTAGAACAAAATGATCCAGTGAGAGTAGAGTTAGAGGACCTCTCCAAACATGGTAGTGACGTAGACTATCACTTTGAATGAGTCGGGGCACAGTGGAAGGAATGGTGCAGTGGGGAGTTGTGGAGCTGTGTATACAGAGACAAAACCACATGTGTCATTTTTGTTTGTAAAATATTCTGTGTGTTTGGTTTACCATTGAGTGAGGAACCAAGATAATTTATATTTATATTACATTTTTTTGGGCATAAGGTGTAAAGTGGGCAGTGAGGTTAATAAGGGTGGATATGGCATGGATTCAGGCTCTTCTAAAGTCTTAAAAACAATTCCAACTGAAGTTTCCTGCCTATTTTGCCTTTGGGGATATATGAAAATTACGAGACATAACAAAGACACTCAAGGTACAAATGCCCCATTTATACTAAGAAACAAAAGGTAGATTCTGAACAACTATAAACTGATGTCTTATGGCAATTGTAGGCAAATTTAGAAGTATAGGTTATTCTTAAGCGTCTAGAAATGAAAGCCTGTAAATGGCCCTGCAGGCTTACCAAGTGTAGGTTACTTTGAAAACAATTATACATTTGAAAGATCTTGTAGACTGCTTAGGATACAACCTTGTCATATTTTTCCATTTCACCAAGGTATTTCACCCCATCTCAGGAAATCTTCCTGGGCCAAAGATGGTCAGCATCGATCCTGTGTACAGTTATTGATCCCATGTACAGTTTGAGTCACAGATGACACTGGAACTGTATTCAAAGAGTGCTGCTTTAATGGGTGATGTCAACCTCGAGAAAAACTGGTCCAATTAATGCTAATGAAGTCTGTGTATAACACAAAGCTATGAGGGAAATCTAGTCCCAGGAGGGAAAGAGATTCTATGTGAAAGAATGACCTGGGCTTTGAATATAGATGTGAACAAGTTTAACAAAGATTTTCAAAGCAGCATTCATTGTAGAGGATAAGCTAACAGAGGTTTGAAGATGTGGATATTTATGTTTTTTCAAAGGCCGAGTTTTTTTCTTCTTGGATCTTGCCATCTCAGGAAGTTGCCTGTGTGCTGTGGCTGCCTGATCAAGTGCCTTCAGTCAGTTGCTTGCCCTTGAGTGGCAACCCCACACTGCATGGGGGCTGCGTCTGGAATGGTGATTTCTAGATGAGGTGCTGTGTGTTAGGGACAGTGCAAGAGGTGGCAGGTGGAGCAGATGGAGCGCCTTTCCTGTGAGGCCCTGGGAGCAGATGCATGGTCCCCACTGTGAGGGAGGGTGAAAGCCCTCTCCATGGCCAGCTGGAGAGGAGAGCCCTCCCAGGAGGCACCACCATCTCCAGGCGTCAGCAGCCTCCCTGTGGCAGGGGACTTAGATTTATTCTTCCAGAATTGACATGAAACCTAGGGCATCCATTTGAGAATGTCTAGCCACGGTGGAAGGTGTGGGTGCAGAATTTGCAAGAGGAGACATCAGGTAGAACACAGGTTCCTTTTGGTTATTATTCTTTGCATTCAGAGGTGAGATTGGTGTAACGTTTTTCTTCTATTTTAAAACCCACTTTGTTTTATTTCTTATATTTTTTTCAATTGTTTTCAATTGCTTTTCATTTTTTTTCCCCCAATACTAGGGGTTGATCCCAGGGCTTTATGGAGGCTGTGCAAGTGCCTGTCACTGAGCTCCAGCTCCTTGTTGTTGTTGTTTGTCACCATCAAGTCATGTCTTACTCATAGTGACCCTCATAGGGTTTTCAATGGCTGATTGTTTCAGGATTGCCTGGGGAGTGGATTGCCACATTCTTCTCCCATTTCTGCAGTGCTGGGAATCGGACACAGGACCTCAGAGACTGCAGAGTGGCGCCTTACCAATTGAGCCGAAGCTCAGCCCCATCATTATTTTTTATTTTGATACAGCTTGCCTCTCACCTCAAACTCTTGATCCTTTTGCCTCAGACTCCTAAGTTGCTGGGACTATAGGTATATGCCACAGCACCTGACTTTTCTTCAGCTGTTTGTTTTGAAAACTTCAAACCTATATAATAGCAAAAGATAAGTATGTTGATACTCATGTAATCTTCACCAGGATTTACCAACTCGTAGCCTTTTGCCACATTTACTTTTTCTTTCCCCCCCATCTCCTCCCCTCTCATCTCTACTTCCATCTGGATTTCTTCCTTTCTCTCTGTCATCCTGGCTGCTTTAGTCACCTAAATCCTTGCCATGTATCACCTAAGACAAAGGTCACTCTCTTGCATAAGCACAGTCCCATACTCATGCCCAATTCATTTCACACTGATACTGCATTATCTAGGGCTGGGATTTAGCTCAGTTGGTAGATCACCACTCCACATTCTCTGAGGTCCCCAGTTCAATTCCCAGTACTGCAAAAATGGGTAAAGGATGTGGCAATCCACTCCGGAGGCAACCTGAAATAATCGGCCATTGAAAAGCCTATAAAGGTCTCAATGAATTGGACATGACTCATTGGCAACTAACAGCAATAACTACTGCATTATCTTAGGGTATTCCATATTCATCATTCTCTAGTTGTCTTTAGAAGTACCCCTCAAGTTTGCAGTATTTTTTTAAAACCTTGTTCGAAATCCAGTTATGAATGAACTTGTAAAGTGTTTAACCTTTTGTATCCTTAACTTGTACCTTTGAAGAGTCCAACTCTTCAAAGTATAGCCTGGAGGTCTATACTTTTCCTAATTTTTTAATTTGAAAAAGTCAGACTTTAAGACAGTTAAAGTACACTGAACACATATTCTCTTCATCATTTAGATTCACCAATTGTTAATGTGTTTGTGCAGTTGTATTCTCTCTCTTTTGACTCCTATCTTAAAATTTAAATCAAGATAGTTTGCCCCAAGCCGGGCGTGGAGTCGCACTCCTGTAATCCTAGAGGCAGTAATCGGGAGGCGGAGACAGGAGAATTGCAAGTTCGAGACCAGACGCAGTGGTCTGCGTAATTTAGGGGAACTCTGTCTCAAAAAGTAAAAGAAAAATGGGCCGGGGGCGCAGCTCAGTGGTCCAGCACTTGCAGAGCATGCAGGCGCGAGGCCCTGGGTTCAACCCCCAGTACCACAAAAAAAAAAAAAAAAAAAAGATAGTTTGCCCCTAAATTTCTCCTAAAAGTTCTCCTAGAACAAGATCTCCTTATAAACAGAACATAATCATGATACTCAGGAAATTTAGGTTAGGTACTATTGTTACTTAATACACTAGGTGTATTCAAATTTTCTTAATTTATTCTAATGATATCCTTGAAATTGCCCCCCCCCATTTAGCCTTGAATTCTTTATATCCCTTCTATGAAGATTTTTAAAGGATTTTATTAAAATAGATTTTATAATGCTAAATATATGTTTACCCTGTGACCTAGCACTTCTACTTCTACCTATTTATCTAAGAGAAGTGTAGGTATATTTAGTTACCCTTGGTATCTGCTGAAAATTGGTTCCAAGACCTCCTGTGGATAACAGAATCTGCAAAGCTCAAGTCCTGTTTGTAAAATTGTGCAGTATTTGCCCATAATCTATGCATATCCTCCTGGATACTTAAATCATGTCTTGATTGCTTATAATACTGGATACAATGTAAATTCCCTGCACATGGTTGCTACTCTATATTTTTTTGGGAATAATTATAAGTAAACAGTCTATACACATTCAATACAGAGGCAAGCATCATAGACGTAATTTCTTTTTTTCTTTCCTTTCCTTTCTTTTTCCTTTTTTTCTTTTTCCTTTTTTTTTTTTTTTTTTTTTTTTTTTTTTTTTTTTTTTTTTTTTTTTTCTTTTTTTTTTTCTTTCTTTCTTTTTTTTTTTTTGTGGTACTAGGGGTTGAACCCAGGCCCTCGCACTTGCATGTTTTGTAAGTGTTGGACCACTGAGCTGTACCCTCAACCAATTTTTTTTTTTTTTGAGACAGGGTCTCTAAATTATGCAGACTGCCTCTGGTCTCTGGTCTCGAACTTGCAATCCTCCTGCTGCTGCCTCCTGAATTGCTAGGATTGTAGGTGTGTGCCACTGTACCTGGCTTCATGGGCCTAATTTAATTTAATTTAATATCTGTAGTTGGTTGAATCCATGCAGCAGAGCCTGTGGGTGTGGAGGAATAATTGTATTTACAGTACTTTTGTAAAAGAATGTTCCTAGCAATCTTATTCATAATAGTTCAAAACATGCCTAGGTTTTTACCAGTAGCAGAATGGATACACACTGTACTCTGATGTCACTCATATACTCATATGCATGGAATACTACATCAATGGAAAATAAAAACTGCTGCTTCAGATAGCACGATTGAAACAAAAAACAAAGACAAACCGAGATATATTATATGGTGCCATTTTTATGAAACTCAAAGAATAGGCAAACAAAGCTAATTTCATTGGAGAAAAAAATAGAACAATTGGGCGGAGGGTGGAATGGGGTGGGAGTGGTCATGAGGGAAGGACCTTAATTGATATCCTTAATGGGCTAGATCTTGGTAGGGATTTGTGTTACATATTTGTTAAAACCTAGGAAATACATGCTTAAATTGATGCATTTCATTTTATGTGAATTTTGCATTAAAAACCATAATGAAATGTTGTGCTGTAGTTTATGACATGCAAGCTGAAGTATGTAGGGGATGTGTACTGATGTCTACAATTTATTTTGAAATGCATTATACAAATGAGTTGGTTAAAAGATAGATATAGAGGGATGATATACCATAAGCAATCCAGTAAACTGATAATGTTGTTGTCAGGTGCCATGGAGTCTGTCCAACTTATAGGGACCATATATACAACAGGCGAAACACTATTGTCAGTGCTTCTCTGGTATTCATAAGGTTTTCTGGTTTCTTTCTTTTTCTTTTCTTTTCTTTTTTCTTTTTTTTTTTTTTGGCAGTACTGGAGTTGAACCCAGGCCTTGCATGCTCTGCAAGTGCTGGTCCACTGAACTGCACCCTCAGCCCATTTTTTTAGATTTTGAGACAGGGTCTCACTAAGTTACGCAGATTGCCTCTGGTCTCGAACTAGTATCCTCTTGCCTCCACCTCCTGAGCCGCTGGGGTTACAGGGATGTGCCACCATACCCGGCTTTCATAGGGTTTTCAATGGCTGATTGTTTTTTGGGAGTGGGTTGCTAGGTCCTTCTCCCAAGCCTACAGCACCTGGTATTCCCAGATGGTCTCCCATACAAGTACAAATCAGGCCCGACCCTGCTTAGCTTCTGAGATCTGATGGGATTGGAGTAGTATGGCTGCAGGCCCAAACTGATAATGTTGTTGTTGTTAGGTGCCATCGAGTTGGTATCCAACTCATGGCGACCCTCATAGGGTTTTCAATGGCTGACTGTTTCAGGATTGCCTTGGGAGTGGATTGCCAGGTCCTTCTCCCATTTTTGCAGTGCTGGGAATTGAACTCGGGACCTCAGAGATTGCAGTGCAGTGCTCTACCAATTGAGCTAAATCCCAGCCCAAACTGATAATAGTGAAATCTAATTGATAATTATGCAACTATTCACTGTAAAATTCTTTTCAGCTTTGTTGTGTTTTTATAAATTTTCATGATAAAAAATTGGGGGAAATACTTATTTAAGTCGTATAAAATAGCCATTTTAGTTGGTCAAAAACTGGTCAAGTTTTAGGCATTTCTTGTGATAGAGCCAGACACACAAAAGCACGCTGTATAGCCATTTTGTTAAGCTGTCTCTGTTTGACAGAGTGCTAATAAGAACTTCCTCCATTTTCCTCCAGTCATTGTGCTTAATTGGGCAAGATTAATCTCTCTTTTCTTCTGGGTAGCAGAGGTTCTTGTCCCTGTCCGGGCCAGATTCCTTAACATCCCTTTCACTCTCTGTTTTTAGTCTGGCCCGGTTAGCTATGATCTCATTGTCAGTGCAGAAGTTTGTCTCTCCTTGGAGGCCAGCAGGAGGGCCTGCAGGGGCAAGGGTCTGATTGCACCCTCCTGTGGTCTGCCTTTGTACCTTCTTTGCCTGTCCTAGGCTCAGCTTCTCTGGAGTGGCCCTGCAGGGAGAGCAGGAGGCTGAAAGGCCTCTTTCCTCACAACCCCTAGCAGTCTTCTCTCCTCATTGGTAAGATCCGCTGACATGTTGCCCGCAAGTAACAGGTGCCCAAATGCTCCCTCTGAATTCTTTGGAAAGCTCGGGAGGCTCCATTTCATGGCACACAACTTTCTTTTAGCCTCCCTGGTACCCTGACAGAGTAACTGTTCCCTTGTGTTCCTGGGAGTCCTTTACCTGGCAGCAGGCCTTTCTGAGTTGGCTACTGAAAAGAGCTACCATCTTCATACTTCCTTGCTGTTTAATTGGATCTGTGGGAAGCTGACATCTTCTTGAGAGTTGAGGCTGCTTTATAGCTGGGACCTGTTCCTCTGCAGCCCTCCCGCCCCAGTTCTCTCTGCTCCTACTCAGGCGCAGGGTGGGCCCTTGAGTCCACTGCTTGTGTGTATGTCCATGGAGAATGAGAAGACATGTCTCTGTGGGCACCCTTGGTCTGTACCAGGGATTCACACTGAGTCCTCTCATTTGGCATCAAGTGGGGGATTTGGGGAATTTATACATAAATATGTGTATCTTACTGAATTACTTGAACATTCAGATTTACTCTTGTATAGAAGTGTGGTTATTATGCTTTTGGCAAAACTGTAAAGTTTCTACTGAAGATAGGTATGGAAGAAAACTTGTAGTTCATTCACACTTACCAACACTGTTCACATGTCGGCTGTTTATTTCATTGGTCATGGTAGTTGTAAGGAGGTAGGCAAACTTTACTGTTTGAAGGAACAGTCCCTGCAAGACTACCCTTACTTCAGACACCAGCCATAATTTGGGTGTCTTCCAGTTCCACTATGACTTCAGACCCACTGGACACAACTTTGAGGGTCCCTACAAATTCATTCACTAGAATGAATTACAGAACTCAGGAAAATCCTATATTTACCCTTACAGACTTATTACAGCAAATGAGTATAAGTTAGAAATAGCTGAAGAGAAAGACGTATAGGGCAGAGTGTGGGAAGTTCCCAGACATGAAACTCATTATCCCCCGGTGTGTGGTACCCTGCTGGCATTGGGGTATCATGATATGTATCATGGAGTATTGCCAGCTCTGTGTGAGAGCTCATCCCAGCCTTTGGTTTCCAGGGTTTCTCAGGGTTGATTACATACCACAAGCATGGTGATATTTATTCTCCATCCAGTTCCTCCAAAGATCAGAACTGATACAATGTCCCAAAGCTTTCCTCATCAGTCGCATGGTTGGGCTGGCCAGTGTCCAGAGGTCCCAGGCAAATAAAGACACCCCTATCAGGCAGGATGGTCCAGGACCCTAGAGACTATCTGCAACTAGCTAAGGGCAAAGGCTAGACTTCTGTTTGGGTAAACTTAATTTATCACTGTCTAATTTTTATTTACCACCATTCTTGCTGTTTATTACTGTTACTCACCTTCATAATTATTATATAGTGAGGTGTTCTTGGTTATCCCCAAAATGTATTGTGATGCATAACTGAATCTAGTATTTATTTTGGCCTGAAGTTTTCTAATGGGCTGGGGTTTTAGTTCCGTTGATAGAGTGCTGCTCTGCATTCTTTGAGGCCCTGGGTTCGATCCCTTGTTGTTGTTGTTGTTAGGTGCCGTTGAGTCGGTATCCGACTCATAGCGACCCTGTGTTCAACAGGGGAAACACTATTGTCAGTGCTTCTCTGCTGTTCATAGGGTTTTCAATGGCAGATTGATTTTTGGGAGGGGGTTGCCAGGTCCTTCTCCCAAGCCTACAGCTTCTGGTGTTCCCAGGCGGTCTCTTATCCAGGTACTAACCAGGCCCGATCCTGCTTAGCTTCCAAGATCTGACGGGATCGGACACCATAGGGCTACCGCTGCAGGCTGGGTTCAATCCCTAGCACTGTGAAAATGGGAGAAGGACCTGGCAGCCCATTCCCAAAGCAATCCTGAAAATGATCAGCCATTGAAAACCTGATAAGTTGATGTGTGTTGCTATGAGTCGGACCTGATGGTGCTTATCAATGACAAACAACAATAGTTTTCTAATAACTTTAGTATAAGGCATGTTTATGATTTACACGATTCTTATGCATATTCTTCTGTAATGCTTTTATATAATCCCTTTCTTCCTTCCCCATTTAAGTCTATGGGACACTTAATTGTGACTGCTGAATTATTTTGCCCTGAGCAGTAAGAAGTGAGAGGGAGGAGAGCTGTAGGTCTTTGCCATCTGAATGGGTGAAGTACCAGAAGCCTGTAGGGACACAGCTAAAGGTCAGTGTGGTCATCTGTATTGGCTTTGTGGCCTCCCTCATTACCTTGGAGTTAGAGTAAAATGAATAGAGCTAGACATTTTTGGTATTGTTTTTAGTTTTGAAAAAAAAAATTTTTTTATTTGTTCTAAGGATTTTTCTTTAAAACTCCTTCAGAGTTTCTAAATGGACATGATTAGCTTATTGTTCTTCACGGATCTTGCTTCTCCCAGGCCAGCAGGGATGTTCGTTCTGAACATCATACTAATAAGAGCATACCTAGAACAACACATAGGGCTGGGATTTGGCTCAGTTGGTAGAGTGCTGCGCTACAGTCTCTGAGGTCCGGAGTTTGATTCCCAGCACCACAAAAAAGGAAGAAGGACTTGGCAATCCACTCCCGAGGCAATCCCAAAACAGTCAGCCATTGAAAACCCTATGAGGGTCGCTATGAGTCGGACACGACTCCATGGCACCTAACAACAACAGAACAACACATACATGGATTAGCCAGGGGAGAGGGCTCACCTGAGGTCAAATCCTCTCCATTGACTGTTCTGTAGGGAGAACTAATTAAGTTTAAAGAACTGACTCATTAGGCCTGGCTTGAATAACTAGGCTTTTATGTTTTCTACCATTTATATTGTGTTAGCTTCTTACCAATGTGGTTTTGGTACCTCACAGATTCCTAAGGTGGGGGTTGGTGGATCCATGTTCTGATTGTAGTGAATCAGTGTCTGTAGAAATACTAGTGGATGCTAGGGTGGATGGCTGGAGACTCCAAAGGATAATAAAAATTCTACCCTAAACACACACACACACACACACACACACACACACACACACACACACACACACACAGCAGCAGCAGCAGCAGCAGCAGCAGCAGCACCTGAGCACCTGGAGGCTGATATGGGGGGGTATTGCTAATATTCCATTTTATTTACTAATACTGATGAAAATGCAAACTACTTAATCAATTTTGTTTATCTAAATTCAAAGACTCATTGTGGCTCCTTGTCACTCCTGCAACCACAGTGTCTTGTTTTTTCTATTTCCCTCCTCCCTCCCTCCCTTTCTTCCTTCCTTTATCCTTCTTTCCTTTCTTCTTTCGTTCTTTCATTCATTCATTCATTCTTTCTCTTTTGTAGTACTGGGAGGTTGAACCCAGGACCTCACACGTACTTTGGAGGTGCTCTGCCATTGCACTCCCAACCATTTTTTTATTTTTTTTATTTTGATTCAGGGTCTTGCTAAGTTTTGCAGGCTGCCTCTGGCCTTGAACTCTTGATCTTCCTGCCTCTGCTTCCCTAGTTGCTGGGATTACAGGCATTTACCACCGCATCTGGCTCACAATGCCTTTTCTTCACAGCATCAATCAAGAGGTAATTGTTCATTTTCTGGCTGCCAGAACAGATGAAGAGAGTACAGAGCCCCTTCTGCTTGGTCCTCCTCCCATCCAAGCCAGGTGTCAGTCAACTGAGATGAATCTTTGAGGAATTTATCTGAGACAGAGCTATGGAATCTTGGTCATGGGCTGATGGGAGTCCCTAGGCAGTGTTTAGGAATCATTGGGCTTCATTCTTAATGTAGCTCTTTCTTAACTATTTGTAGGTCTTTTCCTCTTGTGAATTAATTTTATTGCCAGTAAATTGGTGGAAATGAGAAAACCTGAAATGACTTGGCAGTTGTTGGACTACACCTTGCTCTCTTATTTCTGAAGTTTGCTTAATCATATAATATCAAGAATTTAAGAAGAAATGTATTCAACTTTATCAAACATTGTATTCCTACCAGGTGCAAGGGAAATGCACAGTAATGAATGAGGTATATTCAATACTTGGCTTCATGAAACTTACATTCTAGAGGTAGAAATAGATGAAGAAAAGAATTGTTATATAGCTGTCTAATTCCCAGTGTAATAATCCTATGAAGGAGCCGTACACACTGCTCTTAGACCCTGTCAGGAAAGCAGGGAAGATTTCCTTGAGGAGGTGGTATATAAGCAGAGTGAGCAGGATATCGGCAGAAAGTTGAGCATAGGGGTTACGTGATGGTGGCAATATTGCATCATTTCAGGAAAAGGGAAGAGCCTGGGCGGAGACCCTGTATCAGGGAAGAGCACAAAAAGTTCTTGTGGGGCTGGAGTCTAGGCAGCTCTGGAGAAATGACTGAGCACTGAAGCTGGAGCAGTAGCCCGGGGCCATGTTGAGTAGAGCGCTATAGGCCACACTGAAGGTTTTGCACTTTATCCTGTGTGTCCTGTGAAGCCATTATGGCACTTTTAATAAGATACTAATATAACTACATTAAAAAGAAACTATTCTGGCCACTGTATGGAGCCATAAAGATTATGTTAAGCATTGTAGGAGCCTAGGAGATGCTGGTAACTTGGACTATGGTGGTTGATCACATTGAGAGAAAGAAACTTGGGTGATTTGAGACAGGTGTTCTCACTTTCACCTGTCATGGCACATGTAATAGTTTTGAAAAATTTCATAAAAACGGAAAACAGATGGGGAGCCCAGGTGCCGAGGGGAGTCCATATCTTGGCATCATCATAACCAAGTAACAGGAGCCAGAGGGAGAAATTCATCTTGAGAGGTGAGTATTGGCAGAAGGAGACAAGGATGAATCTCAGGTTTTTGACTTAAGCAACCTGCTTCACAAAAGTGCTTTTGAGATTTAGAATGTTAGAAAGGAGAAGGCAAAGTTGATGGCTTGTCATAGATATGCTGAGTTTGAGGCTTCTGTTGGTGATTCATAGAGGATGTTGATGTAACAGTTACATGGTTTTGGAGCCATAGAATAGAAAAACTGCAGCCCTACATGGCAGCTAAAGTCAGCTGTGGAGGTGGCACAGGAGCAAGCATATGGAATTCCCACACTTCCAAGTCAGCTACAGGAGAATGACCCAGCAAAGGACATCGAACATTAGAAGGTTGAGAGAGGTGATAGAAATGCCAGAAGGTTCTGACCTCATGGGAAGCAGGGAGGAGGATGTTTATGAAAGAAGGAGAATTCCGCCTAGAGATCTAGTGAGGTGAGGATGGAAGGTTTCCCTTTGGGTTTAGTGATGAGGAAATCACTGCTTTGACATTTGGATACTACTTTGGAGTCATGTGCAGAAACAGCAGGTCATAGGGAATGAGTAGGAGATTAGAAACAACAGCTCTGTAGAGAATCTTATCTCCGAGGTCATGGGGGAGAAACCCAGAGCAGAGGCTGGATGTGAGGAGAGGAAGCCACAGTGGAGGCAGTCAGGCTAGAGAGTCAGGAAGAAAGCAGGGGTGAGCGGTGAGGGTGAGCGCATGTGGGTATGAGTGGTGGTGGACAGTGAAGACAGTTTCATTTTGATCTTTCTGTTTTTTTCTGTGAGGTAAGAAGCTGTGGCAATTTTTAAGAATCAGGTAGAATAGTCTAAGGGCAGGGAAGTTTGGAACAGTTTTTGTGGACAATAGGAAAGTGAGTGTTCTAGAGGAATGTGGCAGGAGTGACAGGCATCATTGAGGGCATTGAGTCTAGCTGCCCTGACTCCCATTTCTGATTTTCCTCCATGGGCCCAGCTGCCCTTGCTGTCGTGGAGGGGATGCTTTGTGCTCATCCAAGGAAGCAGCCATGGCAGACTGAGTATTAAAAAGATGGGGAAGTCAGTGTGTTTATTGCGTCAAGCAAGGGAATGATAAGCTGTGTGCTCTAGAATGGATGTGGAAGAATGAGAAGGCAGGAGGTGATGAGGGGTATTTTAGTCAGCTTCATGTTATTGTAATGAAATGCCCGGGCCAGTTACCTTATAAAGAGAAAAGTTTATTTTGACTCATGTTTCTTCATATTTGATTCATGTTTGACTCCAATTCAGGGGGGGTGGCCCCATGACTTTGGGACTCTAGTGATGGCGCTACATCATGGTGGAAGTGCATGGCAAAGCACATTGCTTACTCACCTCATGAGCCAGGAATGGAGAGGATTGTGGGTCCCACAATCCTTTTTGAGGGTACACCTCCAGTGACCTAAGAACCTCCCATTAAACCCACCCCCCCAAGGTTCCACCACCTCCCATTCTCAGTAGCACTACCCTAGAGACCAGCCCTTTAACACACAGTCTATTGGGGGCCATTATCTTTATTCATACCATAACAGGAGTATAGGAAGAAGGTGGAGGTAAGGGAACTACAGAATCCAAGAAGAAATCAATGAATAAACAAGCTAGAAAAAAAAGATTGTGATTCGAGTGGACATTTTCATTCTGTGTATTATGTGATCACAGATCTGAAATTTTTTCATATAAAGGTGGTTTTCCCTAGCTGAGAGAGGGGGTCAGGTGAAGGGGCTATGGTTAGGTAGGTTTTACTCAGTGTCTGCAGAGTTCCCTTCTGTTGTTTTGGTAATCTTGGCTATTTAATATTAGGTTTAGAATGATACCACTTGCTCATGTTTGTTTTTGATATTATATAGCCATGAAAAGTATGTTTGTGTTTTAAATAACCATATATTCAGTATTTCATGATATCCTGCCGTCATTATTTTTATTTTCCAGTTCTGGGGGTTTGTAAGAAACCCAGGCTTCATACATGCTACAAGTGCTCCACCACTGAGCTGCACTCTCAGCCCCCTTTTAAATTGTTTATTTAGAGATAGAGTCTTGTCAGGTTGCCAAGGCTGCCTCTGGCCTTGAGCTCAAGATCCTCCTGCCTCAGCCTCTCAAGTGCTGTGGTTTTGGGCCCAGCTTTTATAGTGATTAGGATGTAGCTAAAGTAGCCCTGTGGGCCTGCAGCTGTAGCCCTGTGGCATCCGATCCCGTCAGATCTCGGAAGCTAAGCAGGGTCAGGCCTGGTTAGTACCTGGATGGGAGACCGCCTGGGAACACCAGAAGCTGTAGGCTTGGGAGAAGGACCTGGCAACCCCCTCCCAAAAATCAATCTGCCATTGAAAACCCTATGAACAGCAGAGAAGCACTGATAATAG
>VMDO01020323.1:0-10115 GCA_007922755.1 Pedetes capensis | reverse complement strand
CACGGCACCTAACAACAACAACAAAACAAATAGAGGTTTTAGCAGCCTTGAAGAATCTGTTAGTATGGTTGTGCCAGGAGAGCCACAGATACATTTCAGCAAGAATGAAGATGTCATTAGGTGTTGGGATCTGCTCCAGCCTGGCAAAAGACCACGGAGCTTCACCATAACACCAGTACGCTCGGGGACCCTCGGGTGGGCAAGAGTTGGTCAATGGTGCCAAGAAGGACCTCGAGAGCCGCCTTATACAAACAGGAACTTTGTTAAGCTACTCCTTTGCAGGACAGCCTAATGCTTTCTAGCTGACAGCACAGATTGCTGCTGCTATGATGGAATAACAGCTCTGTATCAGAGTAACCAACAGCTCTGATGTCCACACTGGCTACGCCGAAGGTCGGTGATGTTGCCTCTCACCGGTCATCTCTTCTCACCTCTTCCCTGGCACTGGGGGATTGAGTGCTTTTCTTGGCTTGCACGAGGTCTTTCTTGACTTCAGAGTCTTGCCTCTTGGCGGCTTGATTGAAGATCTGGACGATCGAAGTGGCGAAGTCAGATGTGGGACATAACAACCTAAGTCAAGGTGGTCGGGAAGAAAGAAAAGAAAGGATGCTTGGGGTAGTCAGTAGTGTGCTTACATACACCCTAGGTGGGGGTGTGGACTAGAGTGCAACTAATCAGAGAGTGGCTCATGCCAGGAGGAGCGGCTTTCCATGTGAGGGTTTGGAACAGTGCACTTAGGATTGGGTTAGGTGCAGGCTGGACCAATCACTGAGCTTTCCTTAATAACTAATTGGATAGCTCTGGGAGGCCAATCAGGCTGAAAAAGGCCACAACAGGGCTGTTTGAAGGCCATCTTAAATCACGTGATGGGAAAGGTAATAGGTTAAGGAGAGACCGCAGGTGAAAGGTGAACTGGGACTTAGGTAGATTTTCTCTTATGAATCAAATAGGTCCTAGTCTAGATTCCTGGGTTAAGGATAACCAAGTGTGGCAGAAATAGGGCAGGATCTGGGGAGGGCCAGGCCTTGGCCCTGGCACCCTCCCGAACCACCTCAGGGGTGTCCAGATCATTCCCTACAATTAGGAAGTTGAATCAGGTTGAGTTTAAGACAAAACTCTATGGCATGAGGCAAGGAGTCACTTAGAATGAGTGTTGGGTATAGAATGGAGGGGAACAGCATCTCTGTGGGTGCAGAAAAGGACAGAGAACCTGTCAATTTGGCCTCAAGGGTGGACATTGAAACCACATGGTTATGGTTGGAATCAAGAGGTAGAAGCCTTCACTGAGTGTAGGGTAGGGAGGGGTCACAGATGGCAGTTGGTGGCAGTGATGAGTCTGGAGCAGTGTAGTATACTTGGATGGAATGGGCCTTAGGAGCAGGGTTTTGTGGTGGTTGTTTTATTAGGGGTAAAGGAAATGGTGGTTTGGAAATTGGTAAAAGCAAGAGTTGCTTTCCCTCTCATATAGTCGCGGAGAATTAAAGAGAACACATGTAGCATTCACTTCACTTATTTTTTTATTACGTGTTAACTGTATATATGCATGGAGTTGAGTCATATTTTAGTACATGCATATAATGTACACTGATCAAGTCCGGTCTTCTTTTATCTACTCCTTCCCTCCTTCTCCACCTCTTTTTAATCACTGCACTACATTCAGGTTCTCTCATGGCTAAAGAAAATGTAGCTCAGTATTCTTTATCTGTGGTTCCTAGACCAGCAGCATGAGCTCGGTTGGTAGTGAGGCAAGTTCTTGAGTCCCTGTGCAGACCTGCAGAATTAGACCCTTGTGGGGAGGGGAGATATAGCAGTTTGTGTTTTAAGAAGCCCCCAAGTGGTTCTGATGAGCTGGATCCATGGCTGTGAATGGTAACTGGTTGAGCACAAGGGGAAGGAAGTAGTCAGTGCTCATCCCTGAGAAGGTTGATAGATTCCACCTGATCAGTGTCTGGAGCAACGTAGAGCCTTTGGTTCAGCTGACATGGGTCTTGACTCTTAAGGTCTTGAGTCACATCTGGCTGGAATTCATAGCCTCAGAGCACATGTCACAGGTTTGGTCTCTACTTGGACCTAGGAGTTGCTGTTACTTCTAGCAGCTGTGACTTCTTGTTTGTTGTTAGTTGCCATTCAATTGGGCCAAACTCATAGTGACCCTCATAGGGTTTTCAGTGGCTGGTTGTTTCAAGATTGCTTTGAGAGTGGACTGCCACATCCTTCTCCTGTTTTTGCAGTGCTAGGGGTTGAACCCTGGTCCTCAGAGTGTGCAGTGTGG
Source organism: Pedetes capensis (assembly GCA_007922755.1). Classification (NCBI taxonomy): domain Eukaryota; kingdom Metazoa; phylum Chordata; class Mammalia; order Rodentia; family Pedetidae; genus Pedetes; species Pedetes capensis. The sequence goes on along the minus strand of VMDO01020323.1, from coordinate 7,843 downwards.
CACTAAAGCCAACTAAGCTAACGCCTAGCCCCAGCAGCTGAGACTAAGAATAGTTAATATTACTTCAATTGTCTCTGTTTTTAAAACATGATTTTCTGTATAAAAATTAATTTTTAAAAATTTTCTTAAGTATTCCCCCTGATAAAACCGGTTGTTATCATAAGTAGTAGTTTTGCTTGCAGTTTGGAATTTATTTCCTCTTATGTAGATAACACGAGAGATTAGATGGCATTTCAGGGTAGTTCCTTCTGATCACCTTGTCCCCATATAGGTATTCCATTGTCATTGCAAAACCCAACAACTATTAACTGTTGAAAAAGACAAGAAATGGAAGGTTGCCCATAGGATGTGTGACTGTGGTAAAAATTTGTCTATGAGGGAAAGTGGCAGTTGTGCTGAAGAAACCCCGGGGCTGAGGTTGACCCCAATTTAATAGCTGCGAGTCTTCTTGCAGTTCAGCATTTGGCCACAGCTCTGTAATTTAGACATGCACTGGCCTGGCACAGGCTGCTAGAGAGAGAGGAGAAGAAACCCTAGCAGCTCTGGCTGTTTTGTGGACAGCTGGGATTAGGAACAGAGCTGTAGATTGGGAGTGAGGATATTTGTGCACTAGTCCTGAGTGATTAAAAAATGTATTGCACAGATGACTTCCACAAGTGTATTCTTGGCCAGTTTATGTCAAGCCATTTTATAAGCAAGAAAATGGAAGCCCAGGAATTTGATGATTTTGCCCAAATCAGAGTTAATGGAGAAGCCAGAGAGTAAATCTGGGTCTCTGAGTCTGAAGCTGTCTCAGGCTACTGGCCTTGTGACTGTGGTCGCTTGATCTTCAGATAGTTGGTCCCATGAAGGGTCCTTTGTCACTCTCACTCTTCCTCCCAAAACAATGGCAACAACAACATCAGAAAGCTTCCAAATACTTACTTAAAAAGTATGTATGGTGGGGGACCGTGAGTCATTCTAAAACCACCAACAAATGATTCATTATCATTGCAAGCACTAATCTTAGTGAGACGGATCCTAAAGGAAAGGCATGATGGGGAGGTGGCTCTCAGAGGATACCAAGACATTTGCCACTTTTATTTAGTTGTCCCTGGTGCGCAGTTCACCCTGTCCTATTTCTAGGCCATCAAATGTTGGTACCTTAGGTTACCAAGACATTTTTAGAACATTAAAATGTTTAATTTGCCTGTGAAGCCTTAAATTGGAGTGGAAAAAATTAGACTTATAAGCAGCCTTAAAAGGTTACTGCCTTGCTCTAGATACTATTTGCTCTAAATTAGTTTCATATACTAATCAGAGCCCTAATGAATTCTGTGGGCTGCTAATCTTAGACCAGTGAAAAAAATGGTGTTCAAAATGGGCTGATTTTATTTCCCAGAAGAGAATCTTCAGAGGTGAGGTTGGTGAGAAGTAGGAAAAAAAATGAGAATGTTGTGTAATCTCTTTCTAGTTCCCTTTTCAACATAGGTTTCCTAGGTCATTATTTTCCCTGCTCAAGATTTCTTTCTTCCCTCCTCCCAGTCTTTCTTTTATTCCTTCCCCTCTCTTTCTCTTCTCCAATCTTTCCTTCCCAGCCCTCTCTTCCTCCTTCATCTGTGAAATGTTTTTGTGTTGTGGGTTTATTTTTGTTGTTGGAAGATCTATTCCTGGGATGGTAGTGCTGTGAGTCGGAATTCTAGAGCATCAATTAATTTCTCGCCATTTATGGCTCTGTTTCATTCACACAAACTGACTAAGAGTCTTGCAGGCATTTGATGGAGATTCTGAAGGACAAAATCAAGCTGTTTCTGGGCTTGGGGCCACGTTAGGACTTGCCTCTGTTCTCAGTGATCTGGTGCTTGAGCTGAAGCCATGGAAGCCGCTTCCAAGAAAACAAAACTGGGAGCACAGTTTGTTCCCTTTCAGTTCTTCCAGCATGCTTCATTTTTCAGGGTTAGAGTTAGGGGCAGGTGGGACAAACAGAGGAATCCATCCCCCAATTGGGGAAGGGCTGTTGGGTTGTCAGGAGTGCTTTTCAGCCTGAGCGATTAGCAGCATGTGGCCATGAGGAAGAGGCCTCTAAAAATAACTGGTGAGCACAGTATGTAGTCAGGTCCAATTTCAGTTCTGGAGTCCTGGAGCCCTCGGCCACGCAGGGTTGGCCAGTCAGAGCTCTAGCAGGAAAGGCAAGCAGTGTGCCCAAAACCTGCTCGGAGCGCTTTGATTTTTTTCCCCATCGACATATATTACTTATGGATTGAAGAAATCAAAATGGCTGAAGATAAAGGTTGGTTAAAAGTGACTTTGGATCTAGCTGCCAACTTCCTTGCTCTGTTTTCAACTGTGCTGTGTTCACATAGTTTTCCGTTAAGTGCTTTTGAGTGTGTCCTCTATGTTTTCTATTTTGAAGTCTTCGAGACATTGACTTTTCACAGTGGCTGAATTTTTCATGGAATAATCTGTGTTTAATCTGAATATGTTTGGGTGTCTTAACTTAGACTGTCCTTTAATGTGTTCTACCAGAGACTGTACTTTATAAACTTCAAAAAATACACAACTACTTCAAAAATGTGAACTTATAAGATCATTACAATGAATTTAAGGAATTGTGGGCATTCTGATTTAATATAAAATGATAGGAAACTTAAGGGCTATATAAGTCCAGTCTCATATTAGTGAGCAGACTTGGTTCAAGCGAAGACTCACCCTAGATGGAAACTGACCTACTGCTTGTGAGAGAGGAAGACGCATATGCACGCTCACGCACGCGCGCATGCACACACACACACTAGACCGTTTTTTAAATTGATTTTTTGACTTTCAAGTGTTCTTTAATGATGTATTGAATTTACTTTTGTGTATATGCCTGTTTTGTTTTACTTTGCAAGAAAAGATTGCCTTTCTATTAGTTTAAGGCAGGCTGCATTGGTTTATGGCTCATTCTGTTGAAACTTTTAAGAGAAAAATACACACACACACACACACACACACACACACACACACACACACACACATGAAGACCTCTTCTAACTCTTACTAAGAGGTTTCTGTTAAGATAGAGAATATGAGCATCCCCACTTTGAATACTGTTGTGAATAATTAGTGTGAATGGGTCACTTGAAAAATCTGATAAAGTGCTTCATGACCCATGAAGAATATGAGACATATTTCTATTATTTCTTTTTTGAGACATGCCCTACCTGTATCCCAGGCTGGCCTAGATCTCTTTCTATTGCCTCAGCCCCTAGACTGCTGGGATTACAGATGTGTGGCACCAGGCCCTGCACCTGACTTTTCTCCCATTCTTCATGGATTTTGTAGTTTACATAGTTAGATAAAATCAGCTGTTACTTCTGACCTATTTTTAAAAATAGTTACTGGTTGCCAAAAGGTCTCATTATTATTATTATTATTATTATTATTATTATTATTGTTATTACTTGGAATCAAACCCAGAGCTTTGCGCATGGTAGGCAAGCAGCACTCTACCACTGAGCTACATCCCCAACCCAGTGTGACACTTTGTACCATGGAAAAAATACTTCATGAGTACCTTGACAATTTTTGTGGGGTTTTTGTTGTTGTTAGTAGGTGCTGTTGAGTTGGTGTCCGACTCATAATGACCCAATGTACAACAGGTGAAACATTGTTGTCAGTGCTTCCCTGCTGTTCATAGGGTTGTCAATGGCTGATTGTTTTTTGGGAGTGGGTTACTTGGTCCTTCTCCCAAGCTAACAGCTCATTGTGTTCCCAGATAGTCTCCCATCCCAGTACTAACAAAGCTGAACCCTACTTAGCTTCTGAGATCCAATAGGATCAGACACCACAGTGAGTAATGTGTAAATGTAAAATCCCGAACATAATGCTAACTAAAACTTATCTGTGATTGATTTGTTATTCTGTTAATGACAGGCCAGTAACTAAGTAGCACTTCTAGTTTTCCTTCCCTTAACCAGATAATAAAACAACCTGTTTTCCTGAGCCCAGCCTTCATTTTGGAGAGTTTTCTCTTTGGACTATTGGGATGTTGCTCACTGTAGTAATTTTCAGAGTTTTGTAGTGTCTGGGAACATTTTCTAATTTGGAGGTTGTGTAATTTTGATGTGAAAGCCTGGAATAAAAAGTGACTCACATAGTCCTTGCCATATTAACTCAAGTAAAATTTTTTTTTTACTAATCCCTTGGACTACAGATTGAACATGGAGCCAAAAAATGAAATGAAAACTCTGAGGTTACTCTGCATCTTAGAAAACAGGGACAACTGCTAGATGTTCTTCCAGAATATCTGTGTTAACAAAGTACTAGTTTCAAGTTTGCTTAGGGAGTTTGAAGGGTTTATCTTACTATGCTTTCTTTAGTTCTGTTGGGGAGAAACTGATCCCCCCTGTGGGACTAGGCACACCTTATTTATGAAGGGACACATCAAGTGCATGTTATCTGCTGCTGATGAAAACATTCCCCTTTAAAAAGACTCTCTTCTATAATTTAATGTTTGATTCCTTTGGGGAACTAGCAAATATTAACAGTTGTTGTTGTTGTTGTTAGGTGCCGTCAAGTCGGTATTCGACTCATAGCGACCCTCATAGGGTTTTCAATGGCTGACTGTTTCAGGATTGCCTTGGGAGTGGATTGCGAGGCCCTTCTTCCATTTTTGTGGTGCTGGGAATTGAACTTGGGACCTCAGAGACTGTAGCGCAGTGCTCTACCCACTGAGCTAAATCCCAGCCCATATTAACAGTAATAAGGTTAATAATGTTAGAATAATATGTCATTTATTCAACATTGTACAAGGATAAAGTATTGCTAATAATTTAATATTGTATGTAACAGTTACCTTTTAAAGTAATAAATCTACTTAAAAGTATTTTGAATGAAAATCTTTCTAAAATTGATGAGCATCTTCTTGCATTTTTAAACCGATTAAAATAATATTTTAGTGGCAGAAACAATGTGAATATCAATTACTGGCTTGTACTAAAGATGATTGTAGTGACTGTAGGGTTTGTTTGGGAGTCTCCATTGTAAGTGGCCCCATCACTCTGTGTTTCCAGTTCTTGAGCCTATTGCTGCTGGTACCCAGGCCCATGCACTTGGTTGCTTTGACTCATTTGAGTTAAGATGACTGTAATTCTTTTCTATAGTTTTGTGCCTTAAGTTAGGAAAGTTGATTGTAAATTTTTTGGAATCTTGTCTAAGATAAATGTAAAGATTCCTGGTAAAAATGTCTTTTTTGTTGTGAATTTAACTTTCTCCTTTCCCTTCCCAATCCTCCATAACTTACCATTACCTTATTTTAAATAGTAACATTTTGGGTATTTTATTTTTATTAACATACAACATCTTGTAAGCTTAATTATTGGACAAAATTATATCATGGCTGGCACACACATACTGAATAAGTATGACAAATAAATGAAGAAAAAGATGAATTATATATTTAGCCTTCCTATTTTCTAGTTGAGGGTGGGGTTTAGCTTAGTTGGTAGAGTGCTGCTCTACCCTCTCTGAAGCCCTGGGTTTGATCTCTAGCACCGCAAAAATGGGAGAAGGATCTGGCAGCCCATTCCTAAAACAATCCTGAGACAATCAGCCATTGAAAACCCTATGGATAGCAGAGAAGCACTGACAAAGTGCCAGGCATGGCACAATGTTGAGGAGTGTTTCGTTCTGTTGTACATAGAGTTGCTATGACCTGACTCTATGGCACCTAACGATGACATTTGCCAGTTAATGATAAACAGTACAAGAGGCTGATGTCAATTACAGAATGTCCAAAAGAAAGTAAGATGAGAACCCAGCTATACTGCATTTTTGTCATATATTTTAAATGAAAATTTAGCTGGATATGGTGACACACACCTGTAATCACAGTGACTTGGTAGGCTGAGGCAGAAAGATCACAAGACTGAGGCCAGAGGTAGCCTGCACAAATTGGCAAGACCCTGTATCAAAAAATAAAAAGGAAGCTGTAGTTTAGTGGTGGATCACTTGCCTAGCATATGTGAGACCCTGAGTTCAACCCCCAGAACTGCAAAAGAATTTTTTAAAAAATTAAATTTGATTTTTAGAGGCAGTGAAATAGCTAAGGGAAGAAATTCTTAGTCATTATTATGGTTCCATATTTGGACATAAATGGATATTCAGAAGGTCTTATACTGCATTGTATACAAATGAATCTGTATGTTTATAGCTATGTTATTTAGAATTAAAGGAGTGTTTTTGGATACTGTCTTAGGAGAAAGTGTTTTCGTATTCAAAAAGGTTAATAAACTAAATGTAACACTACTACTAAATCTTTGTGGTTCTCTTGCCCCCACAAAAGTTTACCCATTTTTTTATTTAATTTTTAAAATTCTAGTGATTGTTTATTTTGTATGTTTTTTAAAAATAACATATGCTTATGACACATACAAATACTGGAAATCATTTGCTTCCACTGACACTGCAGAAATTTTCACCCAGACTCCCCTCGCCTATCTCAGATAATGAATCAGTGAAGCCTATTTTGGGTTGATTTAATATGCAATAAACAATGTGATCTAAGTCCAGCAAATATTTTTTGTGTGTAAATTGTGTATTGATATTATTAGCTTTGATGGCTGTATGTTATTTGGCAAATGTACTTTTTATCATGTGATTGTTCAGAAACCTGACCCTTATTGATGGATGCGTTAATATTGAAGAATGTCAGAGAAAGGAATTGCTTGACTTTTTAATTTAAGAATGAAATGTTTTAGTGTAATTTTATACACTTAGATATAGGCATGTGGATATAAGTTTGAGTATACACACACTTGTACTCAGATTGAGTTAGTTTTTGTGGACCATCTTGGAAAATTGATCTAGTAGTGAGTTTAGAATGTATGAATATCCTTTTAACAAGAAAAATTTCATTTCGTTTTTCTTTCAGTACAGTCTATTGGCAGAATGTTCTTAACTGGAGCCACTGGGAAATTACTGTTAGTGTTCTATAACTCAAAGTAGATGTAGAAGTCAAAGGCATGTTCTAGGTTAGAGGTCATGGCTTCTTGTAAGCTGGCAGACTGGTTACAGAGCAGGTTGCTCAAGACTGTTGAGGTCAGAGTGTGCTCTTAGTTCTGTCCAACTTGTGCTGCTGAGGGTGGGTGAAGCCCTTCATCTTTCTTCTGTAGAACGGGTAGCTCCCTCTCCCACCCCCTCCAAATGCCCCATGTAAGGGAACCTACTTGCTCTTGGGCCCTGGGAAAATCAGCCATGTCAGATGTCTTCCAGTGTGAGGAGCAGTCACATAGGATGAACATTGTCCTGCTTAAACTTCCAGAAACACCCTTAGAAACATGGACTTGAGGTCCTGTGAAGATCATGCACAGGTGTGCACGTGAAGGCACTTATCAAAGAATCCATGTGCTCCACAGATAACAGTGTCCTGTTCTTGTAGCTGCTTGATAAACTTTTCCTCCTCTCTGGTGGCTTTTGGGATGATCTGCTGTAACATTTAATGTATTTCTTAATATTCATATAACATTCCTTTTTAAGAAAAACATTGATTGCTTTTAATAGGTATCATTGACTTCCATGAATTTTGTTTGACTGTCAGAATAATATTTTCAAAAGAATTGTTGTTGTTGTTGTTAGGTGCCGTCAAGTCGAGTCCGACTCAAAGCGACCCTATGTACAGCAGACCGAAACACTTGCCGATTCTGTGCCAGGCAAACCATCTTATTTATGTTTAAGCCCATTGTTGCAGACACTGTGTTAATCCATCTGGTGGAGGGTTTTCCTCTTTTCCGTTGACCTGCCACTCTTCCAAACATGATGTCCTTCTCCAGGAATTGTTCTCTCCTGACTACATGTCCGAAATATGTAAGACGCAGTTTGGCCA
>VMDO01020322.1:27249-37882 GCA_007922755.1 Pedetes capensis | reverse complement strand
CTTGAATACTGCATATTGATGGTTTGTGTTTTTTGATCCAATTAGCCAATCTCTGTCTCTTAATTGGTGAGTTAAGACCATTTACATTAATAGAGATTATTGAGGAACATTTATTGTCATTTATCCAATCATTACCTGTTACTGATTTATGATTCATGTTTGCTTTGGACCTTTCTTGTGTTGGACTCATCTCAGTTAACCAGTTCTTTGATTTCCATTGTACGGTTTTCTTGACTCTTCTGTATGTGGTATTTGATTTATTATCCTCTCCAGTGCTGGTTTGGTTGTTGCACAGCGTTTAAAAGCTTCAATGTCATTAAATGTCTTATATTCCTCATCTATTATCAATGATAATTTTGCTGGATATATTAGTCTAGTCTGGAGATTGTTTTTTCTTAGTATTTGAATCACCTGTGACCATTCCTTTCTAGCTTTCAGTGTTGATATGGAAAAGACTGCAGTAATTTTTATTGGCTGTTTTTTATAAGTAATAAGGGACTTCTGTCTTGCTGCTTGCAGGATGGCGTCTCTGGTATCTAGTGATAGAAATCGAGCTACGATGTGTCTCAAAGATGATCTATTTAAATCAGCCTTCCTGGGAGTCCTGAAAGTCTCAGTGGTGTATGTATCCATTTCCTTTGCTATGTTTGGGAAATTTTCCTTGAGGATATCATTTACTAGGTTGTGAAGGCCTCCAGTGATTCTTTCTTCTCATTCAGGAATACCCATGATTCTTATATTCCTTCTTTTCACTCTATCAGAGTTCTCTTGGAAATCTTTTTTTAAAACTTTTATCATTGATTCCATTTCTAGTTGCTTGTGTTTCAGGTCATTTATGTCATCTTCTGCCTCAGAGATCCTTTGCTCTGATTCATCCAGTCTTGAAGAGAAGGATTCTTTAGCCGTGTTCAATTCTGATAATTTGGATTGAGTATCAAGCAAAGTGGCTTGATTTTTCTTAATCATTTCTAACTGGGATGACAGAGCAGCTTCCAAATTAGAAACCTTTCTTTTAATTATCTCCAGTGTATTTTTAATATTTGTCTTTATTTCTCTTAGCATGTTTATAACCATGACTCTGAACTCCCACTCGGAGATCTCTAGTAATTGCAAGTCATTTGTGTTTGTATGATCTGTGAAGCCTTCAGCTCCATCCTGCCCCCTTGTGGTTTTTGTGATTTTATTTGGTTTTCCCATAGCGGGGTCTGGAAAACAGAATCTACCAGTCCGATTCCGGGGGGGGTAAGGGTTAGGGAGGCGATAGATTCCGTTTCTCTTCTGTGGGGTGAGAAAAGGGGGGGATCTGGTGATAGAAGAGGTGGAAAGAGGAGGTAGAGGACAGAGGTTAATAGAAATTACTGTCAAAGTTAATATTAAGGTTGAGATTTAAGGGATAAATTATTAGAACAATGACACATATATAGCTTAAGAAATAGAGGAGGAGGGTAGAAAAAGGGAAGGCAGTAAAAGAAGAAAGGAGGAAAAATAGGGAAGAAAAAGAGAAAAATAAAAAGGAAAAAAGAAAGAAAGAAAAGAAAGAAAGGAAAAATAGAGGCAAATCTCACATTTGCTCTCTCCCAAACACTAATAAAAACACTTGTAGTCGGGTGCGGTGGTGCACACCTGCAATCCCAATGGCTTGGGGGTTGGAGGTAGGAGGGACGCAAGCCCGATTTCTGTGCAACCCAATTAGACCCTGTTTCAAAATGCAAAAAAAAAAAAAAAAAAATTGGGGTCCTGGGGTGCAGCGTGGCAGTCCAGCACCTACCAGACAAGCAGGCACAGAGCCCTGAATTCAAACCCCCATAGAAGGAAAGAAAAGAAGAAAAAAAATTATAGTACTAATAAAATTAAGATAAAAATTTTAAAAAAGTAAAATACAAAGAAAAGAGAAAAAATAGAATAAAATATAAAATTCCAGACCTCACGCATAGATTCTCCCCCATTAACAACTCTTGCAGTCAGGTGCAGTGAAGGACGCCTGGAATCCCTGTGACTTGCGGATGGGGGCAAGAGGGTCTCAAGCCCAAAATCTGTGCAGCCCAACAAGAGCCTATCTCAAAAAGCAAAAAATGTATGGGCTGGGGCCACAGAGTGTCAGTATAGCTTCCATAAAGGAAGCAGGCTCAAGACCCTGTTAACAGTAAAAACATATTATCTTGAGGATGGAGTCTGAACTAATTATTACACCCAGTTCGACCAGGTGGATTCGATAATGCAGGGTGCAATGTTCCCGATAGAGCTCAGGGTGGCAGTATTTCCACACAATCCGCAGTAACCATTGTTCTTATTGGGTCTATATAGCCAAGCTCTTCATAACAATCTGGATTTAATTGGGTCCCCGAGTGCCCAAAGAGACTGTTCCACGAAACACTCGCGACTACTGTACTGTTCGAGAGGCAGTGGAACCTGTGGGGTCTTCCCTGAAGTTCTCCCTGTCCCACGTGGATTGAGCGCCAATTCCCCAAATCAGAGATTTCGTCCCCACAGCCTTGTCGTGTGCTGCGGTCGCGTTGGGAACTTCTCAGCCAGCGGCGAGCTGCACCACCACTTTCCGCCGAAAAGGAGCTTCCCGGCCGCGCGCAACTTAGCCACCTCCACAAGCCCCAGACCTCTCCGCAGCACAGTGGGGTGATTTGGGCTCACCTCTGATGTGTCTGGGATCCGGGTATATGTGTGCCCAAATTTCTGTGGAGTTCGTGACTGTAGGCCTGACCTGCCGCAACAGATGGGAGGGAGGCATGTCTCAGCTCTAGGCGCGGATCGCTGGCACCGGCTTCCCCGTTTGCTCCGAGGCTGCTATGGAGGGCGTTTGTGTGCCCCCTCAGGGTGACTCACCTAGGAACTGCAGTCTGTGTCCCACAGGCGTGGTGAGAGTGTGCTGCCAAGGTTGCACTCCGTGTTGGGTCCGGGCCCGTGGGTGTGTGTGCGTGAAATCCCCTCCAAGTCTCTGGGATTCTATCCGCTCCCTGTGTGATGGTGAAATGGCGGCGGTCCTGCTGCTGGCCACTGTGTAGCTCCTCTGAAGCCTAATCCTTGATTTCAGTGTACGCCTAGTTTCATTCTCTCTCTCGCAAACTAAATTATCTCTGTTTCTATTTATTCAATTTGATTTTTAAACCCCTAATCGAGGCTTCTTATTGCTCCGGAACAGAAGTTGTGTGTTATCTGTCCGCTATCTTGACTCCGCCCCTCTTTTTTCTTTTTTCTTAACATTTATTTATTTATTTACTTAAGACAAAGTCTTACTATGTAGCCCAGGCTGGCCTAGAACTCACCTGCCTCCTGCCTCAGCCTCCCAAGTGTTGGGATTACAGGTATGTACCACCGTGCCCAGTTGAATGTCTAACTCTTCAAAGGCCTGTTTACTAGAATTTATTTATGACATTTTAACTCCTCATGTCTTAAATCAAACTCCTTTTCTTTCTTCCCATATTTGCTTTCTGTATTTGAGTCTCCCATCATTTGCACAAGGTTTAGTTGAAAGGATCACTCTTGATGAGTTCCATTTCTGCAGACACCACCTGTTGTGGTTTGAATCAAAAATATCCACCAAAATCACGTGTTTGAGTACTTGTTCACCAAGTGATGTTGCTATTTTGAGGGCTGTGTAACTATAGGAGATAGGACCTGGATGGCAGAAGTAGTTCACTGGGGGCAGGGCTTGGAAGGTTGCCCCAGCCCTTGGTTCCAGTAAGCTCTCTGCTGCTGTCCGAAAGGATGTGCAGAGGGTGCTGTGCAGTCCTACTGCATGCTCCACTGCTTTGCCTCCCCATGACTATGGACTGAAATCTTCTAAACTGTGAGCAAAATAAATCCTTCCTTCCTAAAGCTGTTCTTCCAGATATTTTATAATAGTTAAGCAAAAGTTAACTAACACATCACTGTCCAATATTCATTCAATTGGATTATTTTAAGACTGTCCTAGCACTTTGCTCCAATTCATTCTCTATAGTCTTTTCTGTGTGAGCTTTTAGAGACCAGAAGCTTTTTGTTAAAATCTTTTGAAAACATATTATTCTTAGGATAAAGAAGGCAATCTCTAACATAGCTCATGTGGCCTTGCACGTTTTGGCCTTGGTCAAGCACTTTGGGTTCATCTTGCACCTCTCCCACTCTCAATTTCAGAGTGAACCTCTGGTAGCTTTCCTACCACAACTTTCAATGCATATATTTTCTTAATTAATTTTCACTCATTGCTTTATGCTGTAGCTCCAATACCACCTCCTTAGGGAAGACTACCTTCAGTCCCAAGGTTGAACTAGATGCACCAGCTCTGTTCTTTCCTAGTTTCAGGTGGGTTTTCCTCCTAACCTATCATGACTAGTAGTGTGGATGCTGATGCTGATTTAATAAATGGTTCCTTCCTCAGGAAAGCCTAAGGTCAAGGTCTGAGGTTATCCTTGTTTCTTGCCACAGCATCTACACAATGCCTAATTCTCAACCAACACAGTAAGCAACTGTTGAAGGACTTAAAAGAAGTTCTAGGTAAATCAGTTGATTCATTCAATGTTTAGTGTAAAATATTTGTTTCTATAGATAATTCTCAGTTATAGGAAATGAGCTTGCTAATAAATACTTCTAGCATATAAAAAAGCAGGTCTTTTGAGTATTATCATATTTTTAAGTCTTTCAAAATAATGAATGCCCTTTCTCCTTCAAAAAAGAGACCTTTATCAAAATAATCAAGTCAGTAGCTCTATATGAATATAGCCAATGTGATTTCATAAACTTAATTTTTATTTAATGAGATAAACAATACAGAATTCTTCATTTTGTTCATAAGCATAACTCCATAGTCCTTCATGGTCTATAAAGGTCTAGAAACCATTATATTCTGGGAAATTACTAAAACAACTGGAGGTGAGATCAGTGAATCATATGGGGGCAGTTTTCAAAAGTTTATCATGCTTTGGGATAGATGGGGCAATGGTTTTATTCTACTGAAAAGCATGACTAGGTGAATGAGTGGAAATTATACAAATCTAAGATTTCAATTCAATTAAAAAAGAGCTTTTTAACATCATGCAATGCATGCTTAGCAATGACATGGGCTGTTTTCTGAGTTAGTAAACATGTCACCAAATCATGTGCTGTAGAAGAGATTTCTACATAGATCCTTGGGCTGCATGTATTAATGTCCCTCCCTGGCTTGGTTTTGTGGAAGGAAATAGCCTTCTGGGGCTCTGTTTGACAACTGAAAAGTTGTTCAGCTATAAATCTAAATTTACCTGAAGTACTCTGTTTAATTGATTATGTTCAGTTTCTGTGTCAATTGAATGCACATTTGTGGAGAGGGTGAATTGTAAATGTATTTTAAGAAGTGATTGAACTCTACACAAGTTAAAATTTTTTCAAAAACCCTTTTCCAGGTCAATTTAAGTAATATTAGTAAATAGTAAAATACATGACATTTTAGAAAAGCTGGCTATTTTATGAGTAATTGCTAATGTTTCCGACAGGCACTGTGTCTCTTATCTAGTTATTTTGCCAATATTTGATTATGATGAGGCAATTTGTAGACAGGTTAGCTTGCTGTTTTTAATGAGCTGGATGTGCTTCCTAATGTAATTGCTAAATTGGTGCTAAATTGTAGCTTGGAGACATATTATTGTAAGATTCTATCTTCTTTTCACTGTCTTTCTTCATCACAAAGAAGAGTCTTGAATTGGCTTCAGGTAGACTAGTGAAAAATAATTGTTAGATTTTACAGGAATTACACTATGCCATTGGCTTAGTTTAACTTTTTTCTGGTAGTTAGCCTGAGGAAATGTAAAAATCTTTTATTTTCTATGTTATTATCAAGGCAAAATTATCCAAACATTTTGACTTATACTTATGCTCCTTATCACAAATGCCTTATTTTATTGGGTTTTGATAAGACTTACTTTTAGTCACAACATTAATAATGAGGTGTCATGTTTTTAAATTCTCTTATGTAAGTCTCCTCCAAGCTCCCAACTGTTTGTTTTGTAGGGAGTTCAACCTCAGTTGAGCTAGTGTATCCCATTCCATTTTGACGGGATGGAAAAGATCTTCATGTACTCTACCAAGGAGACCAAAGTAAGAATCCCTTCTTTGCATGCTTGGCTTGGCAAGGTGTTCCTTAACTCAGGAAACCCATCGTGTCACTGGGAGAATTGAAAATTGAGGGTATTTTATAGGTGTAAAAATCAGGAAGTAGTCAAGTCTTTAGCTTGTGATAGAAACATCTTCATTACCTTCTCTCTCCACTGCCCAATGCTGTCATTAAAGTGGATCCTGTGTGACACATATCTATGCTGCTCAGGGCAGATGTGAGGATACTCCTTCAAGGGAATTCAGTCCTCTGGCCACATACTCTTTCCAGGAGCCCTTTGTATTCACTGGCAACCTCCTCCAAGCATGCAGAAGAAATCACCCACGTAGGGAATTCTCCAGTTGCAGAAACTATTCAAATATAACCCTGGGTTTGTAGGTTTAGAGAAATGTTAATACATACACCCTTCTTCATGTCTTTAGATCCCTCTTTCTGAATGCTTTCTCTTCCAACCCAGCCACCTGTGAGATGATTCAGCCTACTCTAACCTAAACAGACTTGAATTTAAAAAGCTGCTTATTTTTCTCCAGATGATGAGGATTAAGGGTAAGATAAATGATGCCTTCTTTTCCCCCATATAAGGCTGAGAAAAGCTATTTTAAAATAATTAGCCTTATCACAGTTTCAATGTGTGTTTTAATAACTCACTCTGTTACATTTTCATACAGTAGTTCCCTTTTATTAGCAGGGGATACATTTCAACATCTGAAACTGAGGATAGGACCAAATCCTATGGGTACCAGGATTCATTCTCACAGTAGTTCTTAGCAACCCCAGCAAGTGAGTTTTCCTTTTCCTTGTTAAGTCAAGAACTGTCACTTTCTCACCTAGGTAAAGCACTTTATAGCTTATCTTTGTATATTCAAGTTGTCAGCACTTTTACTATTTTACTCTTAGGTAGTTATGAAGTAAAATAAGGGTTGTTGAACATAGCCCTGCAATCCAGCCATTCTGATGGTCAAAGTGGCTACTAAGTGATCAACCAGTGACTATTGTGTATGTTGTTGTGGTTAGGTACCATCAGTCATGTCCGACTCATAGTAACCCTTACAGGGTTTTCAATGGCTGGTTGTTTTGGGATTGCATCAGGAGTGGATTGCCACATCCTTCTCCCATTTTTGCAGTGCTGGGAATCAAACCTGGGACCTCAGAGAACCTAGAGCAGTGCTCTACCAACTGGGCTAAATCCCAGCCCAGACTATTGTACAAAGGGTAAATATATCAGAAAAGGGGATGATTTACATCCTTGGTGTGGAGTAGGGATGGATAGTATGAGATTTTACCATACTACTCAGAATGACATGTGATTTAAAACTTACTAATTGTTTATTTCTGAAAATTTTTGTTTAATATTTTTGGGCCTCAGGTGTCCTCAGGTAACTATGAAAAGCAAAACTGCAGCTCAGGGGTGACTACTGCATATGTTTACATGTCTCATTTACTCACTAATACATACAAATTTATTATTATGTCAAGTAAAATGTTGTGCTTTACCTTATGTTCTTAAGAGAGTCCAAGTCTCTTCAAAACAATGGTTGCATCTAATACATCAATCTGTCAGCACCTAGAGCCAGGATAGGATTTACATTTTGTGGGCTCAATAAACACTAATTGAAATAATTATTTGTTCATTAATGTCCATGTTTTCTGCTTTACAGGTCATAGTATTGAATGGAATGCCAGACTTTTACTGTGGCTAAAACTCACATTTATTGTCATTAGGCGCCATCCAGTTGGTGTCCGACTCATAGTGACCCTGTGTACAACAGACAAGACAGTATTGTTATGCTTCTCTGCTATTCATAGGGCTTTCAATGATCGTTTTTGGGGTGTGGGTTACTGGGTCCTTCTCCCAAGCCTACAGCACCTGGTGGTCCCAGGCAGTCTACCATTCAAGTACTAACCAGACCCAACCCTGCTTAGCTTCCAAGATCTGGTCCTCAATGATTTTATGAAATGTGCATGTGTTGTAGAAACAGAAAGGTGTGATACCTTTCCTTCCCTTCATGGGGGTCATGGCTGACATTTCTATAATGAAAGATAACAAGAGAAAAATGTAGCAAAGTTATGTGATCAAATTTTATGTGACATGGGCCTTCAGGAGTGAACACCCAAAGACTTGTGAAGACCATTTATTTTTATGCTTAGATTCAATGAAGAATGGACAACCTTATAGAAACATAATTGGACAGTAAGAGTGTGATCCATTGATGAGAGACTGAGGGAGAAAACTCAGCAAGTTCTGTCTGCTCAGATTCTTTTTGGCCTCTCTTTGTAGAATTCCTCCCTCTAGGGTATAGAGTAAGAAACCCTTTGGAATGAGGGTTTTTATGATCTACTTTTAGTCAAAGTAGGTCAGAGAATATCTTTATGGCCAGTTCTTACACAGAAATGTGGGAGAATGTCAGAATTACCTTCTTGCTTCTGAGGCCCTCCCAATCCCCTTCAATTCAAAGTATTTTGGAGTAGTGTTTTCTGAGACTCCCCAACAGTGTCTAAAAGTCTTATTGTTGTTAGGTGCTATTGAGTCAGGTCTAACTCATAGTGAC
Organism: Pedetes capensis; assembly: GCA_007922755.1. Taxonomy (NCBI): domain Eukaryota; kingdom Metazoa; phylum Chordata; class Mammalia; order Rodentia; family Pedetidae; genus Pedetes; species Pedetes capensis. The sequence continues at coordinate 29,254 of VMDO01020322.1, read as the reverse complement.
CCTGTGTATGACAGAATGAAACACTACTCACCACTGTGCCAAGCACATGATCTTTTTATGTTTAAGCCCATTGTTGCAGACACTATGTTTCTTCTCATTCTGAGTCATGTCACAAAAGCAACTGGAAGTCACAGGGGTTTTACTCAAATCTTGTCATTAAGGTTAACTCTTATTTGATGAGGCAACTCTTCACCAGTGGTTTCTTCCATCCTGGGGTGGGGGGGCTTATTTTCCAGAACTATATTGGACAATGCTTCTCTGCTATTCATAAGGTTTTCAATGGCGTATTATTTCAGTAATGGGCTGCCAGGTCCTTCTCCATAGTCTGTCTTAGTCTGGAAGCTCAGCTGAAACCTGTCCACCATGGGTGGCCCTGCTGGTATCTGAAATACTGATAGCATAGCTTTCAGCATCACAGCAACACACAAGCCCCCACAATCTGACAAGCTGACAGAGATATGGGGGGAAGGTGTCTACCAGTCTACATATATGTATATGTTGATGTTGGGGAGAGATTGTCTATAGAAAATTAGATGGAATCCTTGGAGCTTTGGGTTCTGATAGTTATCACTGTTGGTTGCGAATCATGTTGGGAATCTCCTTGGAGTCTAAGAAAGACAAGTTGTTTCTGACTGAATTAGAAGGACAACAGGTTCAGCCCTTGAATGCAGGCAAAGGACAGTACTCACCTGCATGAAAACCAAGTTGGTTTGGCACAGTGCCACTGGCAGGAACAATACCTGTCATGCTGGCCCTTTATTGAGCTGTTCCCCATGCCCTTTGTGTGTAAACTCTGTCTCTAGGAAAGAGCCTATCTACCCACTTACCTCTGTTCTGCTATCTTCCCCTTAGCATCTCCTATTCATCCAATGAAATCCCTTTATGTCTTTCACTGCATGTTCCACATCCACCAAGCTCTCCCTCTATTTTAAAACTCACCTCAGAGAATCTGAGCACAATCATTTTAACTGCCATATACTTTCAGAGACAAACAAAGGGAAAATTAAGTTGTATTCTATTTTTTTCTTTCTCCTTTTAGCTAACTGTGGGAAAATGGAAGTTAATATGTCAACCATATGACTTTGCCAAACAACATTGAGAATACACATTTTCCTATGGTCCACATTATTCTTTAGTAATTTAAATATGTTTGTTGAATAGATTGTAGTATATCTGGAGAATGTAAAGTGTGTTCCAGGAAGTCCAAGTTTCTTCTCATACCCCACAAAATATTTATGTGATCAGAATGACATATTCAAGGCCCTGCTAGAAGTCATCAAATGCTGGCAAAGCAGAAAGAAAATGAAACCCACTGGAGGTTTCTACATAACTATCCCTGTGCACACCAACTATATTCTTTCTCATATATCCTCGTCTAGAGTAACTACAGATTGGTTGCCACCTCAGCTAGCAGTGCTCAAAGGCCATGTAGCAAAGTGGCACATGTCTGGAATCCCAGTGACTCAGGAGGCAGAGCCAGGAGGGTTGAGAATTTGAGGTCAGAGGCAGCCTGTGAAACTTAGGGAGACCTTGTCTCAAAATAAAAAATAAAAAACAGCTGAGAGTGTAGCCCAACAGTAAAGCACTTGGAAAGTGTGTGCAAGGCCCTCAGTTCAAGTACCACAAATAAACAAACAACAAGAAAAGCTAAACCAGTGTAGTTGGACACCCAACAGAGCACAATCCATTCCATCCAGGTGTTCATGGTGAGAGAAACTGCTTTTTGTTTGTACTAGAAATTTTTAATGTACACCTTAATGTGATTCATTCTGACATGCTTTTCATTGTGACATTTCCATATATGCATTTTGTTGTACATTACACAGATAAGTCCCCCCTTACCCTCTTGTGCACTTCCTCCCCCAATTCTTCCCCCCACCCACCAAAGGCTTCTCTTCTGTTTGCTTGTCTTTTTATGGTAATAGTTTTTTATATATCCTTGGGTTCCAATTATGTTTAAGATCGAAAGTTTTTCTATAGTGAACTTTCTTTTTACATTGTCAGT
>VMDO01020322.1:0-27149 GCA_007922755.1 Pedetes capensis | reverse complement strand
CCATCAATATTAATACCATTCTTTGGTATTATTGGTGTTATTATAATTATTTCTAGGACTAATAAAATTGGGCTGTCCACCCTGAGGTCACCCCTCATTCCTTATTTCTCCTTGTTCCTCCTCTCCCCCGTCTCCTCTCCCAGGATTTCCTCCTTTTGCTAGATCTCTCCCTCCTTCTTTTGTCTTCCCCAAATTGTCCCTTCTCCTCTAGGTCAACTTTAGCCTTTTTTTATTCTTTTCTTTTATTTTTTTTTATTATGTTCCGACCTGTGCATAGGATTTTTTCCTTCTTATAATTTTGATTCACTTCCCACACGTTAGTGAGAACATGTGGTATTTCTCTTTCTGAGCTTGTGTTTGTTTACTTAAAATAATTTTCTCTAATTCCATCCATTTTGCTGCAAATGGCATTATTTCATTTTTTTGATTGCTGAGTAGTATTCCATTGTGTATATATACCATAGATTTTTTTATCCATTCTTCTGTTGAAGGGCACTTTGGTTGATTCCATATCCTTGCTATTGTGAAAAATGCTACATTGAACTTGGAGATGCAGGTGTCTCTGTGGTATGATGGCACATCTCCCTTTGGGTAAATTCCCAGTAGTGTTATAGCTGGGTCATATGGTAGATCAATTTTTAGTTGTTTAAGACACCTTCACATTGATTTCCAAAGTAGTTGGACCAATTTACAGCTCCACCAGCAGTATAAGAGTGTTCCCTTTTCTCTGCAACTTCACCAGAATTTGTTGTTATTTGCTTTGTTGATTTTGGCCATTCTTACTGGTATAAGGTGAAATCTCAGAGTTGTTTTAATTTGCATTTCCCCAATGGCTAAAAATATTGAGCATTTTTTCATGTTTCATAGCTTTACAGACCTCTTCATTTGAGAACTGTCTAGTCTGTTCCTTTGCCCATTTGTGCTTTTTGACATACAGAGGAGAGCCTCATTGAATTTCATTGACTAATGCCCAAGGAAGAATCAGGTTTAATAAAAAGAAAGCATCTTTGGAATGATCACTCACAGTAAGATAGCCCTCTCTTTTTGAGGAAAAGATGGATGACCATTTGTGAGAAAGGTAGATTTTCGGGGAAACCAGTCAGAATCACAGAAACATGTCTTCCTGGATAATGCCAAGAAAAGGCAGTTATTAAGATCATAGTTTCTTTTACTACTTTTCTTCTTGTCTGTTTTATTCAGCTATGTCTCCTTCCTTCCCTTTTCAGTTTGGATTTCTTCCTTTTGTTCTATTGTATCCATGTTTTCTATCCTCAGATTCCATATTCTCCTCTTCCTCTTCCCATTCTGTCTGTGCCTCCTTTTCCACTGCTACCACTAGCCTAATCACAGTTCACGGGAATTCAAAGCCAGTGATTACTTATCAACTTGGTGACTTGCCTCTATCCAACCCATAAACTCAATAATTCACTTCTCCCCATCTGTGTCCTCAATCTTTTAAAATCACAGCTCTGGAATCTATGATTAATTCTATCAAATCATTGGAAACCTTTGAGATACTATAAAGCACATCTATTTCTGGAATGACAAAAAGTTTTTCAGAGAATGTGACTTCTTCTAATCTGTTGTGTCACTACATTGTTGTTGTTACGTGCTGTCAAGTCATATCTGACTTATAGCGACCCATATAGGGTTTTCAATGGCTGATTGTTTTGGGATTGCTTTGGAAGTGGATTGCCACGTCCTTCTCCCATTTTTGTGGTGCTAGGAGTTGATCTCAGGACCTCAGAGACTGAAGAGTTAAGCAGTCTGCTGAACTAAGTTAAGCAGTCTGCCTCTGGCCTCAAACATGTAATCATCATATCTCTGCCTCCCAAGTCACTGGGACTAGAAGTGTGTGTCACTGTGCATCTCAGGACCTCAGAGACTCTATCAACTGAGCTAAATCCCAGTGCTCGTCACTATAAGACTTTAAACCACATTGTCATCCTCATTTTTATGAAGACAATGAGAGATCTGCAGTGCATGTTCCATGGTAGTCACCTGGAAAGACCACATTTTATAAATACCAGACCTTTGTGACTTTCTCTGGATGTTAATCAGATCCATTTATCCTACAACCAATCAGGTAGCCAATGTCTGAGGCAGTACTTGTTATTTAGTTTGCATATCAAATATGTATAAGGACAGGCAGAGAAGTGAGTACATTTCCACCCATCTAGACATATTGCACAACTGAGTTTCTCAGCTACTCACAGTTGCTAAGCAAGCAGGAAAGTACTTCTAGTATGTGCCAGTCACCAAAAGCTTTTTTGGGGAAAATAAGGTTTAGTCATCACCTTTAGAAACTTATATTTGAACTATAAAAACCAAAATGATTCCTGCAAAAGAGAGAAACACATAGAAACATTACAGCTGACTTAGTTCAAGGGTGTGTTAGTTCAAATGTGTGTTAGCCTTAGTTCAAGGGTAGTATTGTCTGTGTCCAGACATGGAGAGAGTTCTCAGGGTCCTGCCATTTATCTCTTCTGCAGAGGGACAATTTCAGTTACTCCATCCATTGTAAGCTTTTAATAGATGAATTTTGAAATGTTAAAAAGATGAATGGATTTTTTATCTTGTAAAAGACAACACTTTACTTATGTGTTGACATTTATATGATTTATTTGACTCTTACAATTCCTAAGTAGGGAAAGAACCACAATTTATTGACTTACCCTAACACAAGGTTTTATGTGATATAGAGAAACAGACCAAAATCTAGACTTTCTGATCTGTAATAGCAGGCTGTGAGAAGGGCCTTTACTCCAGAAGCACATGTGCTATCAGCATAAGAGCTTGTACAATGATATCTAGTTAGATTTAAATTCCATGAAAGTTCATCTTAAGTAACAGAAGACAAGGGTAACATATGATGGTTTAAGTAAATACTTTGGTCTGGGGTTTAGCTCAGTTGGTAGAGCGCTGCTCTGCACTCTCTGAGGAACTGGGTTCAATCCCTAGCATTGCAAAAATGGCAGGAGGAGGTGGCAATCCACTCCTGAAGCAATTCTGAAACAATCAGCCATTGAAAACTCTGAGGGTTGCTAAGAGTTAGAGATGACTCAAAGGCACTTAACGACAATAAATACTTCACCCAGGCACAGTGGCACACACTTCTACTCCCAGTGACTTGGGAGGCAAAGACATGATGATTACATGTTTGAGGCCAGAGGCAGACTGCTTAACTGAGTGAGAACTTGTCTCAAAATAAGAAATCAAAAAGGGATTGAGGGTGTAGTTCAGTGGTAGAGCACTTGTCTAACATCCCTGAGGCCCTAAGTTCAATCCTCTAGTACTGCAGACAAAGAAACAAACAAACATAAAGGTACAAAAATAAATTTCTAAGCTTCAGTTTTCCAAGCTAAATTTTGGCTCATTCACTTGCCATGGCATGAAATATATATATATATATATATATATATATATATATATATATATATATGGGCTGGGATTTAGCTCAGTTGGTAGAGCACTGCACTGCAGTCTCTGAGGTCCCGAGTTCAATTCCCAGCACCACAAAAAATGGGAGAAGGACCTGGCAATCCACTCCCAAGGCAATCCTGAAACAGTCAGCCATTGAAAACCCTATGAGGGTCGCTATGAGTTGGATACTGACTCTATGGCACCTAACAACAACTATATATATATATATATATATATATATATGTTATATATATATATTTATATATATATACACACACAAATATAAATTATACATCTTATAATCAACAGCTACCTAGCCAACTGACTGGAAGAGATCTATATTTGTGCCTATTCCCAAGAAACAGGATCCAAATGAATGTGGAAACTGTCAAATGATATCATTAATATCACACACAAGCAAAATTTCACTAAAGATCATTACAAATTGACTGCAGTAGTATATAGATAGGGAACTGCCAGAAAATCAAGCTGGATTCAGAAGAGGATGTGGAACCAGGAATATCATTGCTAATGTCAAATGAATATTGAATGGAAGCAGAGAATACCAGAAAGATGTCTATCTATGTTTCATTGATTAAGCAAAGGCATTTGACTATTTGGATCACAAAAAATTATGGCAAACATTGCAAAGAATGGTAATATCAGAGCACCTCCTTGTCCTCATGAGGAATTTGTACATGGACCAGGAGGCAGTCATGTGCACAGAACAAGGAAATAGTGCTTGGCTTAAAGTCTAGAAAGGTGTGCATCAGAGTGGTATCCTTTCACCATAGCTCTTCAATTTCTATGCTGAACAAATAATCTAAGAAGCTAGACTTTATAAACAAAAAGATGGTATCACAATTGGAGGACGACTCATTAACAACCTGCATTATGCAGATGACACAACTCTCCTTGCTGAAAGTGAAGAAGATTGGAAACATTTACCCATGAAAATCAAAGAACATACCCTTCAGCATGGCTTGTGCCTCAACATCAACAAAACAAAAATCTTTATAAAAAACTGAGTCAGTATGCAACTTCACCATAAATGGAGGAAAGATTTAGGTTGTCCAAGATTTTGCTTTACTTGGTTCTACAATCAACACCTGTGGAAGCAGCAGTCAAAAAATCAAAAGATACATTGCATTGGGAAAAGCTGTGGTAAAAGATCTATTTATAGTATCAAAAAATAAATATGTCACATTGAAGATGAGGGTGTGCCTAAGTCATGCCATAGTATTTTCAGTCACATCATATGGTTGTGAAAGCTGGACGTTGATCAAGGGAGACAGGAGAAGAATTGATGCTTTTGAATTAAGTTGTTGGAGACAAATATTGAATATATCATGGACTGCTAAAAGAACCAACTGATCTGTCCCAGAAGTAGTGCGACTAGTGTGCTCCTTGGAAGCGATGACTAGACTGCATGTTATGTATTTTGGACGTGTAGTCAAGAAGGACCAATCCCTGGAGAAGGACATTATGTTTGGGAAAGTGGCAGGTCAACAGAAAAAAAGGAAAACCCTCAACTAGAGTGATTGACATAGTGTCTGCAATAATGGGCTTAAACATAAATAAGATCATGTGCCTGGCACAGAATAGGGGAGTGTTTTGTTCTGTTGTATATAGTGTTGCTATGAGTCAGACCCAACTCAGTGGTACCTAATAACAACCACAATAATCAGTATAACAAAACTCTACTTAAATACTTCTGAAAGAATAGATTACTGACTATGATAACTTAGGATCAGCTTACTATAAGTTCTTTGGCAGATTTCAAATTTTTAATTTATGTCACGTTTTAAAAAATGCTTTGACCTAATAAATGGCCTGCATTTTATTGAATAGGATGTGAGTCGATGAATAATACTGGATATGATGAAGATTCTTTGTCTCACTTTTCTTGTTAAGAAATGTTTCCTTTATTTTTGTGAACTTTCTGTACTTAATTTATCCATATTAACAGCTTTTAAAGTCAGGCTTTGTTTTATAGCTCATAAATGGAAGCGTAGTTTTATTTATGTAATTTATTGTTCTCTACTTTTATTGTTGTTGAATGTGTTAATGTTTTGGATTTAGAAATAAAGTATCGTGTAGGTAAGCAATTAACTTCCTCTTGTAATTTTCTTGCTATGTAGAGAGTAATCGAGCAATTTTCCATGAGTAAGAAATATAAAGAGAAATGGTATTTTTTCTTTTGAATGTGTGTAAGATATGAAGTGATTAATAGCATCATAACTATAATGTAATTTACTCTGAAGTATTAGACAGAATATGAGCTCTTAAATGATGACCCAAATGAACTGTATTTTAGAGGTTTATATCCTCATTTCTGCCTCTGTTAAAGATTCAATTGTAAGGCTCACATGGTTTGCTTTATAGTCACATACGGTGGACAATTAAAGTAGAATCCATTTATTTTGCATGAATACTGATTCCTATCTGAATAAATAATTGATTACAGTTCTGATAGATGAATCTGTGTGTTCACTAAATAAATTCAATCTTTGTGGATCAGGCAGTTAAGAAGGCTCTGCTGTTAAAAACATCTTTTATGTTTGGATTTGTTTTTTTTTTAATCTTTCAGGGGTAGAGATGAAATTGAATTTGTGTTTTCTATTTTGTTATATATATGACAGAGGCAAATGTGAGACTATGGAGTTATAGGTGATTTTTTTTTCTTGATGCTTCTGAGTAAATAGCAAGCATGCTAAGAAGTATGATAGTCTTCCTACATCCCAACTAATGCGCTAAGAAAATGCTGTCAGAATTAACATTCCTTTCTTTCTCTGGAGGGAAGTTTCTGACTTTCTGTAATCTGTCACAGAGAGATTATGAAATTATAAAACCCTTTTTTATATATAGCTAACAGTTAACTTTTATGAGATGGAAATATATTCAAGAGTCCATATGTTGGGAACCTGAGTTGGATGAATGGTAGTGGAAAGAGCAGTGAAATGTCAGGAATAAGGAGACCTAAATCTATCCCTGGTCCTCTTATTAGGGCTAGAATCTAAATTCTTAGGGTATAATTCTTCATCTGAAAGATGATGCTTACTCCTTACTGTATTACTCAAAGTTTATGGGAATAAAATTAGCTTATAAGTGTGAAAGTTTTTGAAATATTATAAAATATGCTATACATATAGTGTACACAGCATTACAAACTTGGATCATTGAGAAAACAAGATGAATTTTCTTAACCACCTGTCCAAAGTAATTAATCTACATTCAGTTACTTCATTGTTATTGACTATCTTGCTGGAGTGATCCAAGTAAGTACTAGATGTAGTCACTTCCTTTTAAGAAAGTACAACATGGTTGAAGAGATTAGACATAAGCACACACAAAGTTAAATAAAAAACATAAGAATTAATATTTTAAATCATTGAAAAATTGCATGACATCACAAAACAGAACAAAGTAAGTATCAAATGGAAAAGTAGGCTGGATTTAGAAAAGGGAGGAGTCATGGGTACTGTAGTGGTCTATAATATATGAGGGAAACTAGCCTTTTGCCATGAGGAAAGACAGAACTGAAATGAACAGAAAGTAGAGACACTAGTACAAGAGATATGAAAACAAAAGTATAAGATTTATTTTGGTTATAAAGAACCAAGCACTTCACCTAGAGGAAGTACTTCATGGATAAAAGAGTGGATTCATCCTTGAGCAGAAGTGAGTTGCTCTGTACTTCTCACACTCCTTTCTCTCATGTCTATCAAAGATAAAAACAAAATAGTTAAAATCCTAGTGGAATTCCTCCATGTCCTCTGGATCAAAGCTATCTATCAACACCCACCACTCAGCCTTTGTCAGAGAATCAAATGTCTATTTTCCTGATAAGCAGCAGCTTCTACTCTGGTGACTAAATGAGCAGAAATTCTTTCCTTAGATACTACAGAGCATGTGTGAGAGAGAAGCCATATAATTCACTAATATTCCAGTTAATTGTATAGCAATCAAGAGTAGGAAGAGAATAGCCACAGTGAAAATTTAGGCATCAGAATCTAAAGTAGCTTCTTAGCTGTAATGATTTGAAATGCTGATAATTCTCCAAATATCACTGTCCCCAATATGTATTATGTGCATAATATAAAGTTTGAGGTAGAAGGAATTTTTTAAAGAATAATTTATTTCATTTATGTACTTATTCTTCCATTCATTTGTTCATTCTTCATTTTTTATGTCTAAATACTTTTAAGTATATCAAAAATGAATTAGATATGGGCTTGTCTCTTCAGGAGTTTAGATCATACTGAGGTGGTAGGGAAACACAAATTAATATACACAAACCAAGGTGCAACAATGATTTAAGAACAATGATGGAGCTATATTATTACATGAGTCCCAAGAAGAGTCATATAATGTTTTCAGGGTTCAAGTTATGTAAGTATTTTATTGGAAGTAATTACTGGGTTTAGGCTTAAAAAGGGCAGCAGTAAATATGTGGGATGGAGAGAGGTTAGGGAGCATTTTATAAGAGCAAGCACAATATGTGTGAAGATATGACAATAGCAGGAAGCTTACTCATTGGATTTTCATAATACAAAACTGAAGCCTAGAAGTTATGACCTGTCAAGATCATAACCACTTTGATGACATAACCTAGAGCTGGAACTTGTATTCCTAACACTAGTTGAGCTCATCTACCGTACATGCGTGTCTGAGTGCTAAGGAGATCTTTCCTAGAGTAACATCTTTTAAAAGATCCCAAGTGTGTAATCACCAGGAAAAGACAAAATGCTGATATGGGTTAAATACCTAGTTTTCAGGTATAAAAAAGTCCTAAATCAATAATAAGATCTGTGACAGGCATGTGAGAAAGAAGAAAAAATCAGAAAGAAAGTAACATTCTTCCATTTGAAAGAAAGATGATCGGATAAAGAAGAGTTAAGAATAATACTTTTTGTTTGAAAATGTGGCCACAGATTATTTTCAAGGTGCCAGGGGCTTCTGGGTCATTATTGTCCATGAAATATGACATGTACAGTTTAACTATACCATATATATGTGTGTGTGTGTGTGTGTGCGCACGTGCGCACATGTGTGTATAAAATTAGTTTGTGAGTAATGCAAAGATAATTCCCCATAGCTTAAATCAGCTTCTGCTATCTCTCTTTACATTTACCTTGGACCATAAAATGCAAATGGCTTGACTTCTTCAGGGTAGAAGTGATATGCTGAAGGTTTCATATATGTGCATCTGACAGTGGTACAAATCATAATCAAATACCTTAAACATTTGGACCAGTAAAATAGAAGTTGAATGCTTCTAAGATTGTTTAAAGATACTTATTCCTGACATAGGAGGAAAAACTTGATAATCATTTTTACTGGGAGACAGAGCATGGTCTAACAAGCCAGGAGTATTTATTCTCTCCTATCAGTTCACTACTCTGAGAAATTCCTTCTATCTCTGTAATACTAGGTCCTAATTATTCTGAGAGATGGTTTTTCAAAGATTGACAATTGGGTTGATTTCAAATGCTGAAAGCATTTGATTAAAGAGCCCTTATTCTTACTCTAATAAAAGTTAGCATGTATTGTACAATTCTTTTGTAGCAGGAGTGGTATTAGTTGCTTTGCATTTATTAAAGGTAACTTTCAAAAATAAACTTTGTCTTTCTCTTTGGATTCCACTACTCTTTACCTTCCATGTATATGAAAGCATTGAGTTTGAAGTGAGGTATGGCCATTTGCATTTCTCTGGCCAACAAAATGTGAGCAGAAATGACTCTCAATTGAACTGAGGCAAAATTGATTTGTGAAGATGGGACTTAGTGTGCATTCATCATGATAGTTGGGAGAGCTTGGCATAACCCCTTTCTGTTTATGACATTATTTCAACTGAGGCCAACCCTTAGTAAGGCCTCACTGGCTTTGAATGAACATTTGTAAGAAAGATGATGAAATTGGTCTTAGATGTTTTATTGACAAAAATTAGCAGTTCCAGAGTGAAATTCTACTCCTTCTAGAGGGAAAAGATATACATTAATCATTTTAGTCTTCGCTTTTTGAAATATACTTGCTTCATTACCATTACCAAAAATCAATAATGAAGAAATTTATTGTTGTTGGAATCTTATGAAATTTCCTGTTGTTCAAAAATCAGACAACAAAATGAGTTCTTCTTGTCCAGGGATTCATAAATGATGTAATATAACAGGAATTTCACTCTTGGCCTTAGGACCAGAAAAGTGGTTTGGTGTTTGTAGCAAATGCAGTTAACAGTGCTAGTGAGTGATGGCTGTGCTTAGGCAGACTGCTGATGCAGGAATACAAAACTGGAGAGATATCAAGCAGTCTGATTTAGAGCTCCCAGACAGTGGGGAGCGGTGAGATTGATAGCCCAGGAAGGAATCTTTTGGTAGAGGTCCATGGCCCGCATCAGAGCTTTTGGGATTGATAGCATACCGTGCTATCAATCTCAGCACTGTAAATGGGACTACTATTCTCTATGAAAAATGGGTCATATTAAATACTCTGACATTGACTAGATTGAGAACTGCAGAGTGACTAAGGAAGAATACATGTTTGCAGAGATAATGCTGTACCATTTCGTTTTATGGTTTGCTGAAGAAGGAGAATGAAACTCAATACTAGTCTACACATATCTTAAGGAAACAATCATGTTGATTATGTTGTTATTTTAAAACTGAAATTGAAATTGATGAGAACATAACATAGCAATGATTGAAATCTGGTAGCTTTGGAAAGAATGCTAATAGTAGAATTAAATCAGTCAGTGATAATTCAATGAAATGGTAGCAAATGAACATATGCCTGGCTATCTTGCTAAAAAATAAAAATTAATCCCCAATTTGTGAAATAAAAGATTTAGAAAATGGGTTTAAATATAAATCTAGTGGTGGTTACAGGTTTTAAATTACTTCACTCATATCCAGTGTATTCTGGTGCCTAATATGTTACCTGTTGTCATGTGGCATAATTTTTGGTTCATAAAAATAAATATTCATAAAATTGAGTCTTTTGAAGTGAATAACTAAGCTAGGAGCTTTCCCCTCTGTTCTATCTTTTCTCATGTTATTTAAAATTATTTTAAAATTCACATTTTTGTAATCACAAAACATTAATTCTGAAAAAGACTTTAACTTTCCAAAGAACCTTAATTTTTGATACATAAAACCAATCTCAAATATATAAACTTGGTATATAGTCAGTGGAAAAAACTCAGGATAATTTTAAACTCAAGTTTCCTGGAGAGAATGAGTAGTGAATGAGATGTTTTTTTAAATGAAGGACATTTGGTTCTAGTAAGAATGACATAAAATCAGCTGAAATGTGAAAGTGATTTGAGTCAAATTTTGGTCCTTGCCACCCATAGCCATGTAAATTGATTGCTCTTCTATTGACAGTATTGATTGTACCATATAAAATATGTTGTATCAATTAAAACTACAAAAATTAAAATATAGTCATCATAATATTGTGCATCATATATTTCATTTGACATATTATGCTACTGGTGAAGCCATTGGAAGAAGACAGGACAAATATTATCCTCATATTCTGCATTAGCATATGCAAATTTCACCTCATTGTCCTCAAACAGAATTTGGAAAAAACTGTGTCTGACCCATGCACATTTTAAGGTAATATATATAAATTTCTTTCCTGACATTAAATAATGTAATTTTTGCTCTATTGTATACAATGGAACTAAAACAAAAAACATTCCTTTATTTCTTATTTTGGAAGTGTCTAGTATCCTCTGCATTGTATTTCTTTAACGTTTTGAAGTTTTCCTTGTAGAGATCTTCAGGGTCTTTGGTTAGACTGATTCCTTCTAAGTATTTAATTTTTTGGTGAGCTATTGTGAAAGGAATTATTGCCTTAATTTCCTTCTCTTCCTGTTCACAACTGGTGTAAAAGAAGGCTACTGATTTTTGAATGTTAATTTTGTACCTGCTACTTTGCTGAAGGAGTTAATTAGATCTGATAGTTTTCTAGAGGATTTTTGGGGTCCTTTAGGTAAAGGACCATGTTATTCTTGTATAAGAATAAGTTGGCCTTTTCCTTGCCTGTCTGTATACCTTTGGTTTCCTTCCCTTGTCTGATTGTTCTAGCTAGGACTTCCATCACAACATTGAATAAGAGAGGAGAGAACAGACATCCTTGTCTTATTCCTAATTTTGGAGGGAATGGCTTCAATTTTTCCCCATTTAATATGATATTGGCTGTAGGTCTGTCATAAGTAGCCATTATGATATTGAGGTATTTCCCTATTAAGCCTATCTTCTCCAGGGTTTTTATCACAAAAGGGTGTTGCAATTTGTCAAGGGCCTTCTCATCATCGATTGAGATGATCATGTGATTGCTGTCTGCAAGTTTCTTGATATGTTGAATTACATTGATTGATTTTTGATTTATGTTTAACCAGCCTTGCATCTGTGAAATGAAGCTCAGTTGAGCATGGTGTATGATCTTTTTTGTGTTGCTGAATTCATTTTGCCAGGATTTTGTTGAGAATTTTTACATCAATGTTCCTCACATAAATTGATCTATAGTTTTATTTTGTTTTTCTTTGAAGTGTCCTTGCCTGGTTAATTGTTATCATGATGATAGTAGTTTAGTAGAATGAGTTTTGGAGTGCCCCTTCCCTTTTTACTTTTTCAAATAGTTTGAGGAGAAGAGGTATTAATTCTTGGATGGTTTGATAGCATTCTGCTGTGAACCCATCTAGGCCTGGGCTTTTCTTTGTTGGGAGGCTTTTTATTACCTCCTCTACTTCAGTGTATGTAATGGGTCTGTTTAGGTTGCTTATGTGCTCCAGGCTTAATTTTAGTAGATCACATGTATTTTCATTTTTAGGGAGAGTACAATTTCTCAAAGTATTACCTGAAGATTTTCTGAATTTTGTTGGTACTGGTGGTTATGATCCCCTTCTCATCTCTAATATTTTTAATTTGGGCCTTTTCTTTCTTTGTTTTATTGAGAATAGCTAGGGGGGCATCTATTTTATTAATCTTTTCAAAGAACCAGCTATTAGTCTCATTAATTCTTTAAATTATCTTTTGAAAAGGACTTCCCCACCTCATGGATTGGGAGACTCAATATTATAGAAATGGCTATCCTACCAAAGGGGCTGGGATTTGGCTCAGCTGGTAGAGCACTGCAATGCAGTCTCTGAGGTCCCGAGTTCAATTCCCAGCACCACAAAAATGGAACAAGGGCCTGGCAATCCACTCCCAAGGCAATCCCGAAATAGTCAGCCATTGAAAACCCTATGAGGGTCGAGATGAGTCGGATACCGACTCAACGGCACCTAACAACAACAACATCCTAACAAAAGCAACTTACAGATTGAATATGATTCCATTAAAATCCCAATGACAGGTTTTGCAGTAATAGAAAGAATAATCCAAAAATTCATATGGAAACACAAAAGATCATGTATAACCAAAACAATCTTAAGCTTCAAAAGTAGTGCAGGTAAGATCACAATACCTACTTTAAACTATACAACAGAGCAAAACAGCCTGGTACTGGCAGAAAAATAGGCTTGAAGATGAATGGAACAGAATTGAAGATCCAGAGATACACCCAACATGACTACAGTCTCCTGATCATTGACAGAGGGTCTAAGGACACTCAATGGAGAAAAGATAGCCTCTTCAGCAAATGGTGCTGGTAATATTGGATATCCATCTGCAGAAAAATGAAAGTAGACCAATATCTCTTAATTTGCATGAGAGTCAACTCAAAATGGATAAAAGACCTCAACATAAAACTAGAAACCTTAAAACTAATAGAAGAAAATATAGGAACCATGCTCTAACACATAGGCATAGGAAAATATTTTCTTAACAATACCCCAATGACTCAGGAAATGGCACCAAGAATTGGCATATGGGGTTACATGAAACTAAAAAGATTCTGTACAGCAAAGAAATAATCAACAGAGTTAAGGATGAGCCCAGTGAATGGGAGAAAATCTTCATATTGTACACACCTGACAGAGGACTAATTTCTAGAATTTACAAAGAACTCAAGAAAGCAAATCCCAAGACAACAAATAACCCAATACACAAGTGGACAAAGGAAATGAACAGATAGTTCTCAAATGAAGAAGTTCATAGGGCTAAGAAACACATGAAAAAAATGCTCAATATCCCTAGCCATTAGGGAAAGGCAAATCAAAACAACTCTGAGAGTCCACCTAACTCCAGTAAGAATGGCCAAGATCAACAAATCAAACAACAAATTCTGGCAAGGGTACAGAGAAAAAGAATTATTTTTATACTGCTCATGTAAATCAATACAGAAATACCTCAGAAAACTAAAAAATGGAACTGCCATATGAGCCAGCTATACCACTTCTGGGAATATACCCAAAGGGAGACAAGTCATCCCACCACCCCACCACAGAGACACTTGAGCATCTCCATATTTAACGCTGCACTCTTCACAATAGTAAGGATATGGAACCAACCAAGATGCCCATCAACAGAAGAATGGATAAAAAAAATTATGGTACATATACATAATGGACTATTGTGTTGTTGTTAGGTGCCATCCAGTCAGTGTCCAACTCAAAGCAACCCTAAGTACAACAGGTGAAACACTATTGTCAGTTATTCTCTGCTCTTCATAGGGTTTTCAATGCCTGGCTGATTTTTGGGAGTGGGTTGCTGGGTCCTTCTCCCAACCCTACCACTCCTGGTGTTCCCAGGAGGTCTCCCATCCAAGTACTAACCAGGTCCAACCCTGCTTAGCTTCCGAGATCTGATGGGATTGGATGCCACAGTGGCATGGCTGCAGGGTTAATGGACTATTACTCAACAATAAAAAAAGAATGAAATAAGGTCATTTGAAGCCATGTGGATGGAATTAAAGAATATCATCTTAAGTGAATGAACACAGGCTCAAAAAGAGAAATACCTTATGTTCTCACTCATGAGGGAGCTGAATCTTACTTAAAGGCAGAAAAACCTATACATAAGTAGATATATAAAAATGTACAATTAAAATTAGGGAAGACATAAAAATATAAAGAGTAGAAAGAAGGAGTCAGGGGACTAGCAAAGGCAAGCAAAGATGGGGAAGGTTGGACGCGAGAAACAATGTAAAAGGATAAAGGAGGAGAGAACAATCTCAATGTACACAATGCAACTTCATGAGTACATGGGAAAATAGGGAAATATAACCCATATATGCATACAAGTTTTACTACATATTAGTCAACAAAAGTTTCCATAAACTTTGTAAGCTGATGAAGTTGTAACCAAAAGTGATGTAATAGTTGCATAATGGAAACAGCAAATGCTTTTTACCCTATACCTCGCCAACAATTAACAATAAAGGGAAAAAGAAAAAAAAAAAAAAGAAGTGTGTAAATGTGATAACTGATTAGGCTATTATAATTCTCTGAAATTACAATAATTTAAGAATATGACTATTTTAAAAACTTCCCAGGCCTTGCCGGGCATGGTGGTGCACGCCTGTAATCCCAGTGGCTCTGGAGGGGGAAGCAGGAGGATCTCAAGTTTGAGACCAGAGGAAGTCTGCGTAACTTAGCAAGACCCGGTCTCAAAAAAACTAAAAAAAAAAAAAAAAGGCCGGGGGTGTAGCTCAGTGGTCCGCCACTGGCAAAGCATGCAAGCACAAGGCCCTGGGTTCAAACCCAAGTACCACAAAATAAATAAATAAATAATAAATAAATAAACTTCCTAGGCCTCTGGGTTTAAGTATTTAAAATTCCAGTTTCTTCTGGTCTGTATGAGACTTGAAAGTAAATGGGGGACTCTAGAGGAGGGAGGGAAATATTGGGAGGAGAAAGGGATCAATGTGGGGTATGAGGTGGTAAAATAAAAGAGCAAAGTATACAATATAATTGTATAAAAATGCTGTAATGAAACCCATTATGCTGTAAGTAATCCTGAAACAATCTGCCATTGAAAACCCTATGAGGGTCGCTATGAGTCGGACACGACTCGATGACACCTAACAACAACAACAACAATTAAAATTTAAAAATAGAAAAAATATCTAGTTCGTTGGTTCTTTTTTCTTTCTTTTTGTAATTTTTTTTTCTGATGCTGGGGTTTGAAGTCAGGGCTTTATACATTCTAGTCATTCACTACCATCGAGCTACATTCCTATACAGTGCTGGAATTACTGGATTGAATACTCATAACAATTATAATATGTACAGTTGATAAAAATAACAAATACATTTATAATTTTATTAATAATTATTTAGCATAAAATGTAGTGTGTAAGATAATTTTTGCTAGTTATTACTTTATTGTTGGAGGTGACTAGAATTACATATCAGTTCTATTTTTATTTTTCATTTCAATAGAAGTAGGTAATAATAAAACTTGTTTATTCAAGTAATTATAGAGGAATCAAAATTTTATTACATTAATGTGTATAAATTATAAAATATAAATATATATAAACATAAATATATATAAATATAATTTATATATAAGTTATATAAATTATAGACTTACATTAATGTCTATAAATTATTTGAAACCATTCTACATTATCTACCAAAACCATATAATTAATAATCAAAATTACTAATGCTATTATGATACATCAGATCTTTTTTTTTTTTTTTTGGGTTCTGGGGGTTGAACCCAGGGTCTTTCGCTTGCATGATTTGCAAGTGCTGGACCATTGAGCGGCACCCCCAGCCCATATTTTTACTTTTTGAGACAGGGTCTCACTAAATTATGTAGACTGCCTCTGCTTTGGAACTTGCCATCCTCCAGCCTCAGCCTCCTGAGTTGCTGGGATTACAGGCATGCATCACCATGCCCAGTGATACATCAGCTCTTAAACTCATCGATTTTGTTAAAAGTATATGACCAGAGGCTACTTACCACTTGTCTCAAAAAAGAATTTGTTGCCTATTTACTGGATTTATCAAATTGTCCAAATTCTACACTTACAACAATGAAAAAATTTCTCAAGAATCAATTAGTGGCAATTAAACTTGTGATTCTTCAATATGTTGTTGTTGTTAGGTGTGATCCAGTCATGTTTGACTTATAGCAACCCTCAGAGGGTATTCAGTGGCTGATTATTTTGAAATTACTTTGAGAATGGATTCTTTCTCCCATTTTTACGGTGCTGGGGATGGAACTCACGTCCTCAGAGAGTATGGAGCAGCACTCTACCAACTGAGCTAAACCCTAGCACTCTTTAATATAGAGACACTATTTAGTGAGCTAAACTTGTTGTTAGGGATTGTCCGAGTAGGATCTGACTCCTGGGGACCCTAGTTATAACAGAAAGAAACACTCCCTGACACTGTGCGGTGCCTAGCACTATGTCAGTGTCTCTCTGCTTATTGTAAGGTTTTCAATGGCTGATTTTTTTGGGATTCTTTCAAGAGTGGGCTGGGAGGTCCTTCTCCCATTTTTGTGGTGCTGGCAATCAAACTCAAGGCCTCAGAGAGTGCAGAACAGCACTCTACCAACTGTGCTAAACCCCAGAGAGCTAAATTAAGCAAAGTTAAAAATGAATCAACTCCATAGATTATATATTATTCATTATGAACATTTTTTTATTACTTACTGGAGTCCTGTGTTTTATACTGAATTCTGCTTTTTATAGTTTTTTTAGGACCTTAAAAATGCAGAAGAATGGTAGGAAAGAGGATCTTTATGCAATATTAAATTAGATAAGTGATTTTTATTTAATAGCTAAGTGATAATAAATTTATAATTTTATATATTTGATAGAATTAAAATAATATGCCAACATCTGAGCAATCTTAATTAAGTGAAGTTATAATTTTAAAGCTTAAGATACTATGACCCAACTTGCAATTGGAGAACGTTTGTTCTTTACCTTTGCAGAAGAAGTTATCCTGCTCTAAATAATACAGATAATTTACTTTGTGAATAGTATAAGCCAAAAGAAAAGGATGATATTGGTCTACTAGTAAGTGTGAGGCTTACAGCCATAGTCCTGTGGCATCCAATCCCGTCAGATCTCGGAAGCTAAGCAGGGTCCAGCCTGGTTAGTCCTTGGATGGGAGACCACCCGGGAACACCAGGTGCTGTACACTTGGGAAACAGACCCGACAACCTACTCCCAAAAATCAGTCTGCCATTGAAAACCCTATGAACAGCAGAGAAGCACTAATAGTGTTTCTCCTGTTGTACACAAGGTCACTATGAGTTGGCTACCAACTGGAGGGCACCTAACAATGACAGTAAGTGTGAATTTATAAATTATTCCTTAATAATGATTGCTAAATTCACTGCTTAGCATGGAATCTATAATATGATCTCATTAATTTGTTACAAAACTAATAAATACATTGTGCAGATAAGCATATGAGAAGAAAAATGGATGAGTGAAAGTAGGCAACTCATTTCCAAGTTAAGGCAAAAAATGGATTTGTAATGTCCAATTTTTGTGGGGGGAGCTATTTCTCCTCCAAATATGATTCTTTAGGAAAGTACCAGTTATTTACTTTTTTTTTTTTTTTTCAGTACTGGGGGTTGAACCCAGGGCCTTGCACTTGCATGCTCTGCAAGTGCTGGGCCACTGAGCTGCACCTCCGCCCATTTTGTTTTTTACTTTTTTGAGACAGGGTCTTGCTAAGATACGCAGACTACCTCTGGTCTCGAACTTGGGATCTTCCTGCCTCTACCTCCTGAGCTGCTGGGATTACAGGTATATGCCACCATGCACCAGTTATTTATCTTGACATATGTTCCTTTTATTCAAAGATGTATTGTTGATCTTGTGCAGGTGAACAATGTTGTACCTACTGTTTTTGAAATAATGCCAGATTAAGTCTCAAACTACCATGGGTCAAGATGTTCACCAAGCTGTTTTGTATTGCTAAGAATGCTGAAAACAGAGAGAGTACTCATTTCTCATTTTAAAGTAGACTGATGTTTTTATCATGCTACTTATTAATTTTAAATATTCCTAATGAATGGATAATGAATGAGTCATTAAGGCTTGCTTCGATAGAGTGAATGCCACTGCCTTTGTACCTTTTTCTCTGAGCTTCCTTGCACTTCCTTCTCCTGAGATTCTCCTTCAAGTGTGGCACATTGTTTGATAATAATTAGGTGAGGGAAGACAGGACAGTTAAAAAAAAAAGTATTGTTCTTCCCGCATCTAACACTTCTCCACCCAACTCTATGTGTATCTGAATTCAAAATATATCAACATGAACTAATCTTTATATTGCCATGTGTATCTTAGAATGAGATATTAAAAATAAGGAAGAATGGGATGGGAAACCTAATTCTTCCTGGTTTATGGTGCAGTAGAGAAGGCTTTGTTGAGCCTAGTATTTCCTGTGGGAACTTGGATATCTTCAGAGACGCCCCCCTGTCCTTGGCACTGTGACAGGGGATTGGTGAGATCTCTACTTTTTCTTTCAAAAATGAACAATTGAGAAATGGGAAATGAACAGTTGAGAAAGGGGAGATGGAAAGACAATTTACATAATTGCCTTGACCTTGGACAGATCAACCTTCAAAACCAAGGCATAGGGAAGCTGAGGATCTGACATTGATTTGCTTAAATATACCCAGACCCAAATGTCTCTTGAAAAGTTTTTGTATCAAAATACACAAAGACTGCTGTTTTAGATGGGGAGATTGAGGATAGAAAAGCTAAAGGACTAATCCAAATTTCTTAAATTGTTAAAGTAAGGATGGCAATCAAGGCTAAAGCATTTTAATTGTTGTTGTTGTTGTTAGGTGCCGTGAAGTCGGTATCCGACTCAGCGACCCTGTGTACAACAGGTGAAACACTATTGTCATTGCTTCTCTGATGTTCATAGAATTTTCAATGGTAGATTGACTTTTGGGAGGGGGTTGCCAGGTCCTTTTCCCAAGACTACAGTATCTGGTGTTCCCTGGTGGTCTCCCATCCAAGTGCTAACCAGGCCCGACCCTGCTTAGCTTCTGAGATCTGACGGGATCGGATGCCACAGGGCTACGGCTGCAGGCCAAAGCATTTTAATTAAGGGGTCTTAAAATTATAAATTACACATTCTTCTATGTAATTTCTTTTCATATATGAGAGTCACAAATGAATGAGAAATCAAGATGGCATCCATGCATTTATTTTGGAAAACCTTGGGGCTAGTGATTTTTTTAAAGGTGGTTATACAGTATCACTAATTTTACATTATAAGAGTATGACATTATTTGTGAATCAATATATAATTTGAAATGAACATAACCAATTCTACAAGAAAATCTGCAGTGCTATTCACATTTTTTTATTGTTCTGGAATTTTACTGACATTGTTGGAAATAAGTACATTAGAAATGAGAGGTTTAAACATTTTCCCCTCAGGAGATTTCCATAGTATAGACTGCAGTTTGGTCTAGATAGTATACTAATTCTCTACCGAAGTAGAAATTGTGAGGATACAGACCTGGGCTCTCAAAATGTAGAGCTATTGAATTAATTGAGCTGACAATGTGCAGAGAATTTGAGTGGATACTCCTGAAAATTATTTGAAATCTTTCTTCTTGAAGTTAGCAAGCTGTGTCCCTGAAAACCACATTAATAATTTAGGTGTAACTTGTTTTAATGGTAGATTTGAAAACATCTAAGAAGAAACAGATATGTATACAGTATTATATGCTTCCCAAAATAAAGTGGAGTTATTATAGAGAAAAGGGATTTAAATTGAGGTTGTCAAAAGACAATTCAATTTCACCCTGGTACATCAACAATAATGAGCACTACAGTAAACACTAAAAGTAAAAACCATGACAAAGGAAAGCTACTCCAACAACAATCAATACAACACCAGAATTATTATATTTTGAAAGTCTGGAGTCTTTACTTGATGTGCAATGGAAATTTTAAAATATTAAAGATGTTAAATAGGAAACTCTATTCTAGATGAGGCTGTCATTGCCTTTCATTTTAGATTTTAACATTTGGCACTCTATACTGGCCGTAGTTTACTTGATAATAAAATTGCACTGAAGATATTTCAATAATCAAACTAAAGGTACAAATTTTGGAGAGATGAATGTGAAAGGGAGTTAATTTTTTCTTAATGAAAACAGATATAATCACAGCTCAAATTATTAGGAGCTTGGAGTGTATGTGATGTGTGTGTGTGTGTGTGTGTGTGTGTGTGTGTGTGTTGGGATAGATGAAAAATGTGTTTAAATAGAATTCAAGCTGATATCTTAGGCAGTAAAGTAAGATTATAATATAAAAATTATCACTAATCTGAGATATTAACATAACTAGTAGAATGTGTCCATAGAGGTATGTATGATTTTTTATTTTTGTTTTGAACACTTGTCTAGGTAGAGAAGGGATAGTTTGGTCTGTGATCGTACATCCAAGTAACCCCATCAGGAAGAGTGCATTTGCCTAAGATTGTTCATCATTTCATAATGTCTCAAAGTAACCCACTGTTTGTGAGGATCTGTATTAAATGCAGAAAAATCTAGATGAATATAGAATAGCAGAGCTCTAAATTTATTTGCTAATTTTCACATTTAGGAATTTAAGAAAAGATATGGAATTATTTGATCTTAAAAAATCCTTTGACCAAATCCAACAGTTTTGTTTTAATTAAATGATAAGAAAATTGAGTTTGGAAAAAATTCATCATATATCACTGTGGTATGAGTTTCTACCTGTGAAACAATGAGTAACAACAAATGGTCTAGATATAAGAAATGTAAACTAAGAAGTCCTTTAAGGATTATTCTCAGAGAACATTTTTAGATGTGATCGGGAAGATGGAGTACACAGTGACATCTCCACATTTGCTGATGACATCAGCTCTTCCCAATAGAGAAATGCCAGGGTGACATGAATCAATTGCAGGGACATCTTAAGAAACCGTAGGAGAAAGCTGAAAAATGGTAAATGAGCTCCAGTTTCAGAAAGTGTAAGGCAGTGTATTGCATTGGAGGAAAATAATCCAAGCTTCATTCATTGGCTGAATCATTCTTTATGTAAACATCTTTTGAGCACTGACTGTGCAGATGGCACCGGGATGGTCATGTGGATAAGAGCATGGTTGCTGGCCTACTGGGGAGAGATAAACCCACTTAAATTATAACAGTGCTCAACAAGTGCCATTTTCAAGAACAATGATAAAGGCCTCCAGAAACACAGAAAATGGTGTCTGAAGGAACTGAGGACGGCTTCTTCAAATAGATGACATTTGAGCTACTTCTTAAAGGCCAGCAAGAGATAAGGGTAGTTTCCCATGAAAAGGGAAAGGCAGGAAAGCAAAGCTAGTTTATTCTGCTCAGAATTACTTTTCGAAACTTTCT
This sequence comes from Pedetes capensis, assembly GCA_007922755.1. Lineage (NCBI taxonomy): Eukaryota > Metazoa > Chordata > Mammalia > Rodentia > Pedetidae > Pedetes > Pedetes capensis. Next base: position 5,445 of record VMDO01020322.1, on the reverse strand, counting down.
CCTTGTTTCTAAATAAAATTCTACCCAGAAATCTAACTTATGACTCAGATTAAGGTAGACTTTTTTTGTTTTAGCTTGAGGCCACAATCTTCACCTTTCCCCCTGCCTCAGATGTCTCTCTTGACATGGCCAAAGAACATAGGAATCTTAGAACCTGCTGTGAAAACAATAGGTGTGGCCTCCCTCTGCCTCCCTCAGGAAAAATTGGGCCCAGATAGTTTCATCACTAGTCGAAGGTCTCAAAGGAAGCTAAAAAGATAGCTTCATGTCTTGATTTATGACTTGGTAAGCAAATGTTTAGAAAATGTATTGGACAATGTTTTCTGTGACAAAATTAGCTGATAAACAAGGCTGCTGTGTGACATTATCAAGGAGCAGAAAAAGGATGTCCCCCTTCCCCACCCAGACCTCCTTATAACTGTGGTGTTGTTCCTCTGGTGGGATAGTGCCTGTGGTTGGCATTTCCACCACTCAATAAAAGCATAATGCAGCTGGAGAAAATGCAAAGAGGAGCCTACAAAATAGGCAGGGAGATGTGGATGGTCTTTTCAGGTCCTACTTTAATCCATTTGGGGTACAGTGAGAGGACTCTCCAGAGCTGGAGGTCAAACTGTGGTAGCAAAGACTCCCAGGCTGAAGAAATCTTCTTGTGATGAGAAGAGGAAGTGACTATGTCAGGTGACAAATCTGAGTCTGAGTTTGAAAGGAAAACCATGGAGACCATCAATACAGTCAGGGATGAAACTGGAGGATCCATTTGTGGAGAATGGAAAGCAGATGCCAAAAGACAGACTAACCACAACAACTATTGAGTCAGAACTGAGAATGCAAAGGAAGATACAAGATCACAGAAGGAAATCCCAGAGCCAAGCAGGGGTGGACTGAACATGTTCTACTAGGTCTCTGGAGTGAAACCAGAAGAAACATAATTATTCAGATACTAAGTAAACAATGCCATGGGTCTCAGTGTGTTGGACCAAGGATGGGCATTTTGAGATGCTGATAAGAAGTTTTATGCTTTGCTTGTTTTAAAAATATCTTACCTCTTCTGTTGTGTCAATTGTAGCCTTCTTTGCTTCCATTTGGAGACACCCTAAAATCTTAAGTCACATGCCTGGGCAATAGTATAGTTAAAAGATCCTGATTTTGAAGCCAGAGGGAGACATGAGTACATTCTCAGCTCTGCCACTTACCACCTATTGGGTAGTAAGCAAGCTACATAGCTGTCCAGTGTCTGAGGTTTCTCACCTAAAAATGGGAATTATACTACACATTTGCTTTTATGATTGTGAGTATTAGTGTACATGTGTGTGAAATGCATGTAATACCCTTAGAGTATTCCCTGATACATGTTGTTAGGTATCATTGAGTGGCATCCAACTCATAGCAACTTACATAGGATTTTCAATGGCTGATTATTTCAGCATTGCTACTGGAGTGGATTGCCAAGCCCTTCTCCCATCCCTGATATATAGTGGGTAATTAATAATTGATAGTTGTGAAAAGCCTACAGCTGTACCACTGTGACATCCGATCCCATCAGATCTTGGAAGCTAAGCAAGGTCAGACCTGGCTAGTACTTGGATGGGTGACCACCTGGGAACTCCAGATACTGTAGACTTGGGAGAAGGACACAGCAACCCACTCCCCCCAAACAATTGTTGTTGTTGTTAGGTGCCATCAAGTCGGTATCCAACTCATAGAGACTCTCATAGGGTTTTCAATGGCAGATTGTTCCGGGATTGCCTTGGGAGTGGCTTGCCAGGTCCTTCTCCCATTTTTGTGGTGCTGGGAATTGAACTGGGGACCTCAGAGACTGCAGTGCAGCGCTCTACCAACTGAGCTAAATGGCAGCCCCCCCAAACAATTAGTCATTGAAAACCCTATGAATAGCCTAGAAGCATGACAATAGTGTTTCATCTGTTGTACATGGGGTCACTATGAGTCAAACACTGACTCTACTGTACCTAACAAGAAGTTATGAAAATGTCAATGATAATGATCAATGTAAAACTGATAAAGGCTTTAGCTAAACAAAAGAAGAAAATAATCAAAATATGATGACAGAAATTTATATTTATGAAATTCTAGAGTAAAAGCATGGAATGTCTCATACAGAGGTAAATTTAGATAAAACAAACTTAATATCCTATGAGTAATAAATTAATAGAATTCACCAAAATTTAAATTGATTTTTTTCTTTTAAAATAATCAGTATATTTATGGCTATCAGATTACAATTAAATAAAATAAAATGAGAAATAGAGCTCAGAAATAATAGAAGTCTAACAATCAATCACTACTAAATAAAAACATTGCCAAAAGTGTTTTAGAAACAATACTGAGTTAAATCAATCAGGTCTCTTTATCATAAATCTTTTCAGTGGCTTTCATATATTGTTGCAAATTATGTACTTCCAAGTTGAGAGCTAATGTATTTATCATTTCCCAAATACCAATGTCTATAGGATCCTTTCCCCACCCACACACCCACTTAAGAAATCTCACAAAGGCTAGTTCCTTATGGCATGCACTTTGGGAAACAGGATAGGGGGCAAACGAATCTTATCTGACAGGTAAATAGATTACATTAAAAATCTAGATCTTCCTGTACTATCTTCAGTTACTCTTTCTGCCAAATATCACTATTCCCTCTGGCTTTATGGATATAACTCTATGGGGAGCAACTATTTTCTTCCACAAAGCATTATTTGCTACTTTTCTTCAACATGGTCTGGCTAGGGGTGGTAATTATTGTGTTCTGATAGCACTAAATGAATTTGTTGAGTTTAAAACTTTTTTTCATCTTGCCTTATTGTTTTCATGTGTACCAAGCTCCTGTTTCTTTTGAAAGCCCAAAAGAAAGCCCTCAGAGGCATGACTCAGGTGCTATGTTAGTTTTAAAAGGTACAGGAATGAAACATCTGTTATCATGACACACCCCCAGGACTTGCATTTTTGAATGAGAAAGGTGAGAAATAGATTTAAAAGTAGAAGATTAAAAAAAGATCCAGGTGATACTCATTTAACATAATCCCCACATATTGGGAAAAACATCTCCGATGTGAGCCAAGCTCATAGAAATATCATGTACTTCTCTGCCTGTTATATAGTAACTCAAAGCTCACCTGTGACTCACCTTTATATCCCAGCACTACATTGCCTGAGAAAATTGCAGTCTTAATTTCCGAGGCTAGTCTCAACACCAAATGAAAGATGATACTTTGGGTTGAGAAATTATTATTTTTAAAAATGTGAGATCTAGGTCATTATTAGCTGGTCCTCCCTCAGAACAAGGTGGAACCCAGTGAGACACAAGCTTGGGAGTAAGTATGGGGTAGAGAGGAGAAGTCTGGGCCTCTCCAGGGTGTCATTGTAGGGCCTATAATCTGAGAAGTGATTTTCCGAACAGAAATTTATAACTAGACACTGAGGAGAATCAGATTTCTAAAAGGAGCAGTCACCCCAGAAGGGCTCCAGGGACAGACAAAAGTCCAAGTGCAAGGTAACTGGAGAGAAAACAGAGAATGAGGCTTCAAAACTGAAGATGCTTATAGTCTGAGAAATGTTCCCCAAGACCCAAATTTTTCAGAACGTGTGGTAGCTAGCCTTTGATTGGCATCAAGAGTTAATGAAACTAACTGCCCAGCTGAGAAAACGATCAACTTTTAGGTTGCCAGCACTTTAACACTCTACGGAAATTTTAATTTAACCTGAGTAGATAATCCTTGGAAGAGAGGGAAAAATGCAAACTAGTTCTGAAAGGAGTTTACCATCACTGCCATCTTCATCTTCCCTCAATTTAGGGAAAATCCATTGCGAGTTCTATAAAAAACAAACAAACAACAATTTATGTACTGAAGCTAGTCTTAACAATAAGCTTGTAGGATGGCCTTTTGAATCCTTATTTTATTGATGAGGAGACTATGTCTCATAGACCTGAAACAACTTTCCTAGGCCATTCTCCAGCAAGAAATTGTAAGATGTAAACTTATATTTGTGTCTAACTTCCTATCTTCTTTCTATTTTGGGAAGGAGAATCCTGATTCATGTTTCTCCTGGTGCCCATTTTGAGCATCACTAATTTCCACTTGGGCTGGAGTTTAGCAGAGTTGGTAGAATGCTGTGCTGCACTCTCTGATAACCTGGATTCAGTCCCTAGCTCTACAAAAAATGGGAGGAGGATGTGCCAGTCCATTTCCAAAGCAATCAGCCATTGAAAACCCTATGAGGGTTGCTATGACCAAACTTGGCAGCACCTAACAACAACAATCATTTCCACCTAGCATAGTTTTGCAATCCTTTTCAGTATATTATAGCAAGTCATTACCATTTGATCAGTGAACACTTCTGAAATGAACACAATTTTCTACCTCTGCTCTGTTCTTCTCTGTTATGTGAGCAACCAGGTATGGACAGAGTATTTAGGAAAATAGGAGTAGAACGAGAGTTCACATATCCAAAGAGACATCTGGCTTAAAACAATAATGATAAATAAATACACAAAATCACAAAAGATTGAGTCCTGGGAAACCAAATAAAGCACGAAGGGGCTAGAAATGCCTCATTTTGACAGAAAGACCCAGAGATTAGGGAGCCAAAGAGATGTAGTAGTGAGTAATAGAAAAAGTGAGTGGAAAGCTCAAGGATAAAACTGTTTAATCTATGACTTGGCTTATGGTAATGTTGAGTGTGGGCAACATTAGGCATGAAAGTTTTTACTATAGGCACAGGACAGAAGCAAAAGTACTGAGATGTCCAATGGGGGTTTGAAAGGCAAATTTAGCTGGCCTATAGAATTGTGCTCATGAGAAATCTGTACATGAACCAGGAAGCAATTGTTCAAATAGAACAAGGAAACACTGAGTGGTTTAAAGTTGAGAAAGGTGTGTGTCAGGGCTGTATATTTTCACCCTATCTCTTCAATTTATATGCTGAGCAAATAATCTGAGAAGCTGGACTTTATGAGGAAGAACATGGCATCAGGATTGGAGGACGACTCATTAACAACTTGTGTTATGCAGATGACATAGCTCTGCTTGCTGAAAGTGAAGAGGATTTAAAACATTTACTGATGAACATCAAAGATCATAGCCTTCAATATGGGTTACGACTAAACATCAAGAAAACAAAAATCCTTACAACTGGGTCAGCACGCAACTTCACAAGAAATGGAGAAAAGATTGAGGTTGTCCAAGATTTTGCTTTGCTTGGCTCTATAATCAACACTCGTGGAAGCAGCAGATAAGAAATCCAAAGACGCATTGCTCTAGGAAAAGCTGTGGCAAAAGATCTCTTTAGAGTATTGAAAAGCAAAGATGTCACATTGAAGACGAAGGTGCGTCTGACTCATGCCATGGTATTTTCAGTGACATCATATGGTTGTGAAAGCTGGACATTGAACAAGAGAGACAGAAAAAGAATTGATGCTTTTGAATTGTGGTG